>LPNX011053505.1:748086-778531 GCA_001517045.1 Pseudotsuga menziesii
TGTGCTATGAGGAAGTCAATGTGTCATGACGATCATGTGAGATACTGGCCATGATGATCCCATATGCATGATCACTAGATGGTCTACCTGGTGGGGTGCCTATGAAAGTAGAAACAAACAACAATTAATAATGTAGTTACAAGTATACAATAATTTGGTTTTTATGTAAGTCAATAAAAACATAACTATATATGTAAATAGTTCAAATATGACTATGCTCGCGACATGGTGGGGGTTCCACAACACCAGATCCTCTTGGTGAACACGATTTGTGGAAGGAAGAAACTTGCTCTAGAGAACGATATGCATGAAACAATGAAGATAAATCATATATAGGTTATCTGTTGAATACAATAAAGGCTCTAAGAAAACCTTTCCTATAAATCTATTTCCCACCAATTAATGTTCTTAATAACGCATTGTAATGTTTAATGATACATTATAAAAAATAAAAATAAAGATACATGTCGGATCATAAAATAAAATTAAAAAAATAGATGTATGCTCATAAAATAAAAATTTATGAAAATAAATTTAAGAAATCCACGTCCTCCTAAAAAATAACAAAATTAAAACTTAAACCCAAATATTTCAAGCAGGAGAGGACTCAAATTTCAAGAGTTTAAGATTAAAAAAAATGCACCTCAAGAAATTGGATGCCTCTTGATGCTTGGTAGATATCGGTTTAAGAAGGATCTATCCTGGTTTATGTTCAACTAAAGTCGGGATTACACATGGACAATAAAAATATCTAATATTACAAATTTTTGGTTAAAATTACTTAAAAATAAAACAATTTTAATCAATACATATAATTGATTTTTGGGGGCTTTTGAAGAAATTTCATGAAATTCGTAAAAAATACAACACTTTTAATCAATGCTTATAAGAATTTATTTTTGAGGGCTTGGAACAAATTTCACATATTTCTTAAAAAAAATACTTTCATTCAATGCATAGAAGAACTAATTTTTGAGGGTTTTGAACAAATTCACAAATTTCCTAAAAAAATCAACACTTTCAATCAATGCATAGAAGAAATGTTTTTTGGAGGTTTTGATTTGGATAACTGTAGTTGTGGATTCCATGGTAGAATGAAGTTGTGGTTGGTGGAAAGATGAAATCCCCATTCAAATTAACACAATCGCTTTATACTCCTCATTTGAGCTCCTATGCAATGGATGTGTCCAGATAAGCTGAGGTTTGATGTTTTTTCGTTCTTATACCTAGTATAGGTCAATATACCAAGATTTATAAATATCATTTGATCGTCATAGCTCAATAAATATTTCAAACTCCATGGGTGCCTACAAATATGAGGTCATTCGGTTTGAAATTTTCATCCTCACATTCTCTCAATTAATATTTAAAACTAGGTCATGAACAATGCTCAATCAATCACATGATCTCAATTGATATCCATAGCTCGATTGAGGGTTTTTTGAACCCTCAACCGAGCTTTTCAAATAAGCTCAATCGAGTTCTTTATTAAGCCCTTGATTGAGATTTTGAAAGATCGATTGAGTTCTTAACAAATTATCAATTGAGCTTATTTTTCAGCATACTCGTGCCCTCTACTTGCCAAAAAGTGTTAACCATATTCACATGAACACCTAGAAGAATCCTCCAGATCTCTATGAGATTATGGTCTCACATGATCTACTTAATGTGTACATGGTGGACTCCCTATCAAGCCAATAGTGAAGGTAAATGATTTTTCAACTCCTAGTGTAATCTATCATTTGTCGTGCATTGCATGCTAGTTCTCTATAAATGAGGAAATGCCTTAGGCTCATCTAGTACATGGGGATTCCCCTCCCTAACATAAAATCCAATATCTACAAAATATATGGTACACAACTATAATAATGCACTTTCATTAAACAATTTGAAGAAAATGTTACAACAAATTACATTTTCATTAACTAGGATAATAAAATGCAACTATATTAATTAGAACATGAATCTACTATCACCTTTGGCATATGGTGTATCATCTAGGGTGAAAAGGATGTTTATAAATCCTCACTAGTCCAACCCCACATATGGCCACAACACAATATCCAATGTGTGATTATCCTCACTAGTAAGTTATTATAGTGTCTTCGACATGAACCTACCTAGGACCTATGGCTAGCCCCTCTTGGGAATCATCTCTCCCCACATATTCATATTCAACCCAATCATTGAACTAAAAGGGCCACGGTCAAATGATGGCACAGTGATCGAAAATCTCTCAAAAATGAGAAAATAAATCTAAAAAAAGGGGAAGTTGACCCTCGCCTCAAATTGTGCATGACATAAACAAAAATTCTGCAAAAAAATGGCAGACCACCTAATGCATCTAGGTCTCCATAGTAAGGAATCTACATAATAAAATAGAGGGAATCTAATTCACTTTCCATCAGTAGTAAAGTGGGCCACTATTGTTACCAAAAGTAAGAGGCACCTAACCTTCTTGGCACCGAAAGAAGCCATCCATATTTGTCCACCAAAAACCTAAATATGAGTAGGGTTAGTGACTTGGAAACTAATATATATATGAGAGTAAGTGAGCTAATTATCTTCTCCAAAACCAAGTGGGACATCAGGGAACTAGGGAAAATACTCTCGTCTCTTAGATATCCCAGTGTTGAACTATATGTTCTCCTCTATGGGATACAAACACAGATCATGACCGAATTTAAATTCCTATCTGCACTGATGTTGGTGAAGGAGAAACTGCATCAATAATGTCAAGTTCCCCTTTGGGGATGTATCCTCCTCATAGAAATTGAGGAGTCCAACATCCTTCAAAAGTAATCGGGTATGTGCTGCAATCGGGATAGGGTACAAATCCTCTCCCACTTTCGAGCCTCCCACTCTTATATAATATTGTATAAGAATAAACAAGCATGTTGCTACTACTGTTGCTCTCATAGCCGACATTTTATATTCACATATAAATTCCATTAGTCTCACACACACATGTATATATATAACATAAACAATTAAATTAATTTACCCCTTTATATATTAAGACAAGAGCCACGTGGTGGCAATGTCCCCGACATTGTCACATGTCATTGGAGCTTAACTTAACAATAAACTAGCGACTTTTTAATAGTACAGACTTATAACCTTTTATCTGAATTTTATTTTATTTTAATAGTAAACATTTATTTTTGAATAAAATAAATTATTTTATTAATCAATATTAATTTCAAATTATTTTATTCATAGAGATGAATGTATATGTATACACTATTAGTATTTAATAATTAAAACTAATTATTATTTATTCTCATGTTTTCAAAACATGAGAATAAATATACTTACAACCATTCTAATTTAAACTAGTGACAAAATAAATGTTTTAATTAAATAAATGAATTTGAAATTTTGAATTTGAACTTTATATTACATAAATTCACCTTAGATATTAATGGATTTCAAAATTTATATATCAAGTATAGAAATGGATGGATCTAGATACGTCTAGGTAATAGGTTGGGGATTACAATAATTTTTTTTAGGGATGGATAGCTAGGTCTGACTTAAAATTTGCATTGCTATTATGTAACAATTGAAACATAATCTACATAATAAAATATTCGAGAGCCAAAATTGTTCTCCTTTAGTGGACACCCAAACCAGGAATTTTGGTCAAGTCCTTTGAGCTCATCAAAATCTTCCGTGAAATCATTTCAAAATATTAAACCTCAAATTGAATTAATATTTGAGAATTTCAAAGCGATCTCCTTTGAATCATATTTAATGGTATTAATTAATTTACAAAACCCTAGAAAAAACAAGGCCAAATGGTAGCACCCAGTACAAGGACTTCCGAGCTGCCATTGACACTATCTCTTTTAGAAATAAGCAATGAGGAGTAATCTATATTATGCCTGGAGTTTACAAACAACCCGTCTATATTCCAAAACAAAGAATCTCATCACACTCCAAGGATTTTATGTAGAAAAGACTATGTTAACTTCAGATAACACTTCCAATAATCCCATTAAACATCATCACCTATTGGAAATGCTCTCAGTAATGTTCATATTTTTCATGTTAAGGAAGAATGACTTTAGTTCATAATGATTTTCAGGATAAAAGCATGATTGATATTGAAACACTTGCCAATGACTTTAGTTCATAATGATGTCCATATTTTCCCACGAATAAATCATTTAATAAATGTGGATGAATAAATATCAAAGTAAAATGAAACTAATCAATATGGGCCTCTCACCGTGAAGGCCATTAATGAATTATAAAAACCATTTTCACTTCAAATGGTTTGCGTTTTAGGTCCAATTTAGTCCAGGCATTACTTAAAGCTTAATAATAGAAAATGCAAAAGCAGGCTAAATATGACCAAGCACTTGTATGATCATATGAAAGAATGGAACAAATTATGAAATGCAAGATCCTCGCATGGGGTTCTTGAATACATCTACCATGTCATAGGCTCTGGGTTCTCTGCTTCCTTATGTCGAGATTGGGTCTGAGCCTGCAATGGAAATTTGAACACATTATAGTATGAAGAAAGGGAAACACATTGAAATATAAAAATATTATTTATAAGATCATATTAAGATCATATGAAGGAAGGGAATTGCATTATAGTATGAAGAAAGGGAAACACATTGAAATATAAAAATATTATTTATAAGATCATATGAAGGAAGGGAAATGCATTATAATATGAAGAAAAAATTAAAACTTAAAAGTAATAAATACCAAATTCGGTTATTCGATATATGAATGTGTACTCAATACATCCTCCAACATTAATCATATTCAATACATCCTCGAGCCTTCAACAAGTCTTAAAAATGGTATTCACGCGAGATCCTTGCCTGGAGGTTGTAGAATAGTTACGCAAGACCTACCATGTCGTAGGATCTGGGTTGTGTGCTTCCTTATGGGAAGATTGGGTTAGAACCTGTAATCGAAACTCAAAAGCATTAGAATACTGAGAAAATGTTAAAACTTAAGATAAAATCTTTCATGTGCAGGTTTTGAAATCCACATAAATACAAAAAAATGTGAAATTGTATTGTTTTTTTGCTGTTGTGTTTAAGAGGGATCACTTTTCTCCCTTTGGTATTAAAAAGGCTTGATTTTAACCTTAAACAAAAACTGCAATATATTTGAACTAAAATGGCCAAGAAAAAAAATTATAAATACAAATACGAGCTTTGAAGGAAATGACCAACTAAATAAATCGTAAATGCAAATATGAATTCGCTGACCAAAAAATTCATTCATAAATACAAATTTGAATTGAGAAGGAAAAGGGTCTGTATTACCTTGAACCTTTGCGTTGTCCTCAAATCTTACCAAATATTTTGGCATGTATCAATATTCATTTAATCATATCAATATGGGAAAGCCATCATTCATGACAATCATTACACGTGCCTCCATTTTATCCATTGAAGAGAGAGGTGCCTTGAAAATGGAACTTTGAAAGGTATAAAATGTGGAAAAGATTAGGGCATGTATCCAGATATCTTACAAGTGGATATGCCAACGAGCTGAAGCCGGGTGCATCCCGGTATGGTGAGTATTGCACATATATAAAAATTGCTTGAAAACAAGTCACATCCTACAGTGCAGTTGCATAAATATTTTTGATGTTTATTGGCATGAGTATGACATAACCATCAATGACCAAATTGTGTGAAAACAAGTCAGAGGATGTACTCCATAACTATCAATGACTAGTTGCAGAAGTACCATATAGCAATTAATAACCAAATTGTCATTGCCAGAAAACAAGTTACATATAGTGAATAAATAATTTAATAATCAACTGCAGAAATATTTTCCAGGTTTAAATGGATGACGCACGACTCCACCGTCAATGTTACCAGGCATTCCCAAAACACACTTCATAACTAAGCCTAATCAAAACTTAACAAATTTAGATCTTATGAGAAAATTAATAGGGGTGAAATATATATATATATATATATATATATATATATATATATATATATATAACCCCCATTGCGACATAACAAAAAATTATATAGACTGCATGGACAACGTGAAATCAATATGGGCGCCTGTACGATAAAAGTTGTTATTTGCTGGGTAGCATTTTGATTAATTTCAGTTACCAAAAGTTGTAATTTTAATCATTTTTTAATTGTAATTATTCTAACCATTTTTAAAATTTAATTCCAAACCTACAAAGTTTATCCATATCAGTCTCTCTTTACTGTGATTTCAATATTTTAAACTGGAAATTTGAAAATTTATTCAAAACATAAAACTTTTATATATCAAAATGCCATATTACACATTATCGAACAAAGAAGGAACTCAGGCGCAATCCAATATCAAGGATCTTGAGTCTGGGAACTAGACATGTTAGATGCTTTAATGGAAACCACAACATTATTTGTAAATGCAACAACTATTAGTTATTCAAGGAAGCCATATTAGTTATTCAAGGAAGCCATACTTATATTTCTTCCATATTCATCACAAAGACGATCTATAGAATCATCATCTCAACTACGACCGGTGGATGGGTGGAAGTACTCTTCACCCATGATTTGTTTCGAATAAAAATGAAAACAAGCTGGAGGAAGCTCAATTCAAACAATCCATAGACTCCAATCTTTTTTCATTTTTTGGCTGCACTGATGAAATGAATCTTTTAAAAAGTCTGGAATAATATTAAGGTATGAGCGTGATGAAATGAATCTTTTGAAAAGTCTGGAATAATATTAAGGTATGAGCATGGTAACTATTAATGGAGCCTTAAAATCGAATGAGAAAACAAACTTAGAATTACCTTATATAGAGGTTGTTGTAAATCCAAAGCCACATAGAAGTAGTCAATAGCGTTGAATAGAGGAGAATGACTGGAGTTCCGGGTCTCAACCATGTTTAAATCATACCTACTTTTATTGGATTGAAAAGCTAGTTCCAAGGAAGTGTAATTTCGCATCAAAGTTATGTCTTCAGTATTCTTTTCACCATTTATGGTAACATAAAATGTTCTGGAATCACACATACTTAGATTCTCGATCTTTGCAAAATACAATAGCATTAATGACTTGGTCCCTTTTAATGGTGTTAGCTGAAATAGAAAGGGGGCTGAGTTGTTTGCAATCCATGCGCTTTGCATGATAGCAATTGGAGGAAGGTCTTCGGTATTGTTAGTTTAAATGAACTCATCAGAGCTTGCAAGATATGAATATGTCGGGCCAATATAACAATCTCCTCTCGGTGGTTAGAGGCCGTCGAATTTGCCTTGAGGATACCTGATTACCTCTCCCTACACAATTATTCAATAAAATTTAAAAATATGACAACTCACTAAAACATAAATATTATTTAAAATTCAAAATATATACCTAACAGTGGAATTTGCACCATATCTGAATGCCCAACCCAACATTGTTTCCCGATGAGCCTGTCGATACATACCATCCTGGAGAGCCCTCATCCCGATACCACTAATAAAGGGATCATCACTGTTGGAGGTTTTGATGAAACAAACATAGATCAGTGCTTGAAGTAACCACGATGAATTCATCATAAAATCCAATTCTATCCATAGTTGCTATGTTTTGTACTGCCAACATATCCACTGTCTCAATAGAGTAAGCGAAGCTAGGAAATGTTTGAAATCCACTGTAATTTCCAATGACAAGCCCAAGTCTTAAAAGATGAGGCAAATTGGGAGCCACAGGCAAGTGATAACAAGACTTGTTGAGAGGATTTGGAAAGAATTGTAGACAATGTAAAGAAGAACCCTAAGATTGTTCAATGGCGTTCCCTATGTCTCCCGTTTCATAGACGTCTATGTAATTAGCATCACAGACCCACTCTATACCATTTTGGGTGTGATTTGTTTTACCTCCATAATTATACTTATAAACCTTGTTACATTGTCATAAAAAAATAAATAAAATCAATGTTAAAAACGGAACAGAATAAAGATCAAATGAAACCTGCCCCGTCTGCCATTTCAATATCAAGAGTAGATTACTATTAAATTAAAAAACCCCTTCCAGCCCCCATTTTGACTTGGGCCCTTTAGCTGTAGCTAATCAACCTCAACCATTGGCTCCGATACCATGTTGAAAACAAATACCTCGGGATTTTCTTTAAAAATCAGTATTTCATATCTAGACAGTCCCAAACATCCATATCTAGGTACTGCTAATGCTTCTCTTAATTAATATCAGAACGATTATTTCATTTTTATAATGAAGCATTTGGGTTAGACAGACAGACCTTGTGGAAGTTGATATTGTCATCAAATGGAACCGCCATACCAAGCTTGGTCTTATTGTGGAGCCATGTAATGGTATTTCTACAAACATGAAACAAAATCAATGCCATGTTAAATTTGAGTGTCTTTGCCGCTCCCTTAGTTGTGCACCAGCAGTAACCCATCACATGGAATACTGCTCTGTTCTTGTATTGTATGAATTTCCATGTAAATAGCCCTGCAAGTATAGAAACCCATAGCAACAGAACCCATTTATGTTTCCAGTTGTCTTCCATAATATATTTAGTTAGGACTAGTAAAACCTTTATAGCTATGACATACCCATCAAAACCCTGGTTATGCACCAAGAGGTTGTAGGAGCTAGCTAATCTTGTATCAAACTTCCCTCTAGTTGTTGGAATTCAACAGTATAAAGAGCTGGAGTTCCCATATATCTAAAACTCGAAACAAATATTTGACAATCTAGGTGGATTCAGAATTGGGAAAACCTCCAAGGGCTCTGTTCTACCATGCACAGCTCTTGGATCATGGTAGAACTCTGCTCGTGCCTAGAATTTCTATCTTATTTCTACAGAAAGAGGGTCCCCTCCATTTGTTACAAAGTTAGCTTACACCCGAGGTCCCTTTCCAACATTTTATACCTTGGCCATTTGTGTGAAGTCTAGGTACTCAAGCTTCATAACCTTCATATCAGACCCAACTTTATATATGTCTATGTTCATAAAGAGCATATCAAACTTGGATTTAGATGGGTTTGGAATACACCAATGTCCAGATACATTACACCCATTGCACCATCTAGATTCAAGTTTTCAATACACTTTTCCAGGCTAAAGAGTTCCATATTTGAGAATTGTTTTTAGAGTTATACCTCAATGTATCCAAGACGATTAGAGTCTAATTCTTCCATGATGAGTGTTGCATACTCTTCTGCTTGCTCTTTTAACTTGGAAAGCATTTTGCAGATGCACTGAGCATGATAACCCGTTAGAGAGGACCACAATTATGAAGAAAATGCTAGCAAAGAGATGCATGCAGATAGCCATACAGTCACTGCAAACCCAACTCCATGAACGAGATTCGAGGTTGTCAGAGTGGTTCATTTCCCATTGCTCCTAGAAATGTACACTGGGAATAACACACAGGAAACTGCATTAAAATCTGCTTGCGAAAGCCCGCCGCCAGGTCTTGGGGCACAATACCCTAGGCAAACGTCACATGCACGAGACCAATGAGCATACAATAAAATAGATTAAAAAAAAGAAATTAATACAACCCAAAATTAAACTATTGAGAAACTATAGAAAACACAAAAATTTCTTATTTGAAACCCTCGACTAATCCTCCTTAGCCTTCTTAGCGAATCATATATATCCCCTGTGGGGGACATAAAAAAAATATATCCCTTGTGGGGGACATAAAAAAAAAGTATAACCACTCGAGGATTTGACCCCAAAATTTTCTGCTAGCATAAACAACTCTTAACCACTTGAGCTAACCCACTAGACTCAAAGAAAGGGACAATTATATTAATGTTAAGTTAATTAATTCATTGCAAATTTATAAGCAAAATATAATTCAAGAAATTTTTGAAAACAAATGTTATGACATAAATAAAATAAAAAATAAAAATAAACATCATCTTAAGTTAGATATGGATGGAAGTATTAGGCACTTTCACCTTGAATTTGGAAAAGAAACATTTTACATTTTTCCATAATAATAAAATAAACATTTTACATTTTTCCATAATAATAAAAGATAGTATTTCAATGAATTTTTTTAAGGAATTTTTTTCGTTAGAAGATATATATGATGTACGAGATGATGCAATTTCATGTAAGAATGAAGTATCATAAGAAAATTATGAAGGATTAAAAGGAAAAATAAAAATTTGAATAAAATGTTTGTTGACAATGATGAATAAATTGTTCAAACACAATATAAAGCCACTAATTCAAATAAAAAATAAAAAAACTTTAATACTTTAATCTTAGCATAAAATATTCCCATAAAAAGAGATTGAGAGTAAAATTATTATTATTGATTCAATATCACCCCAAGTTCTAAATTATGCTTTCCTAATATCTCATTTGAAATTTGATATAATTTCTTCTATATATTCACAACAATGTCAAAGTTTATTTGTATGAAGGTCTTGAACCACCTACCCAATGCCATTGAATTCAAATGGTACAACTTCTAGGTCGAATAATATGATGATATAAAGCTCTACATTTTTTGATCAAAATTTCTACAATAATAACTAGCATTAATTACAAAATTATTAGTATTAGTTGGCAACAAGCATTTTTAATTAGAAATACAATCACATTTTAACTAAAAAAATTGAATTATAATCTTAATGATCAATCTAAAATTCTTATTAAAAAAAATAGTAAAAAGATAAACAACCCATACTATATTGAAATAACATTCCTAACCTTGTTCTCCACTCCATAGTATTGATAAGAATATATAACATCTTTGTAAGTTGGAGAAAATTAGACGGCTCCTCCATGTCATCGATCGAAGGCATGTCCCATACTCTACTCTACTCTAAGTTTCAGATAAAGATAATATAAAAGTATGCTTATAATCAGTTTTCGAAACGTTACAATACAACAATTATTGTTTAAGGCATGTCCCATACTCTACTCTAAGTTTCATGTATTTATACATAAAATTATAGAAGTATGCTTATAATCAATTATTGAAATGTTCAAGCCCACGACTAATGTTTAATGAAATATTTTATTATTTGTGAATAGAATTTTGATACGAATATTATAATTCAATCTACTCATAGCTTGAGTATGATGTAATTAAAAAATTACAATACACAATATCACTTTTAAAAGTGCTTAAAGCTAATCAAACTACTAAAATTTCAAAATAAACAAACTTATAAAAGAGGATGAAACATATGAAATGTGAGGCAACGAGATGCCATTTCTATAACAAGATTTTTAAAGGCGTTATTTTTAAAACATGAAACCCTTATAAAATTGAGGCAATTTTGTATCCCCAAATTGGATATCTAAGTCATAAATAAATTAGTGTCCCAGCATAAAATGATGCCATGGAAAATAGAACCCATGGACGAGTCATCAACCATACACTTTCCCACTCACAAAAACCCTTTTATGTAGTGTCTAGGTACTTGGGTTAATTTGGTTTGTGCCATCACATCCCTAATTCCATTTTACTTATTGTGAGCTAGTTATTGAATAAGTAACGATGAAGTTCAAAATTTTGATTTTTGGCCAAATAAGTTTATGTGTTTTTTATTAGAAGTTGGTGTTTCTAATTTATGTTTATGATCATAAAGAAGGATGAGTTGCAGATCCACTTCTTATTGAAGCTTAAATTTGAGGACTTATTTAGTTTTAGAATTTTATTTTCTTTGAATGTAACATAGCGAAGGGTCAATTACAATTTTTATTTTTATTTTTGAAGAATGTACTTATATTTTATTTTGGAATATAAATATAATTTTTTTTCGAAAAAAAATAACAATATAGTTGTTAAAATAAAACAAATACAATTGTTAAAATAAAACAAATAAAGGATTCAAACCCCATAATATTGTTGTTGATGATGCTAACCCGTTAGAAACAAATTGGCTAAAGAATTTCTAGATATTAAATCCAAGCTTGCAACATATGGAAATAGTAATCCAAAATAATTTATGGTACGCAAAAGGTGATACCAACTATCAAACCCCTCTAAATTCTTATTTTTATAGTATGTTTACAAAGTTCCTTCATACATGACAACTTATCCCTTGTAATAGTGTGTAGGAGTAGGTAGTGTATTAGGGTTAGGGTTTCCACATGGTTACCTTCTTTAATGGCGGCGTCAAGATGGCGTCTTTGATAATGAAGGCATCGATGGAAACTGTAGTGGCCTGTGTCCTGATCTATGTTTATATTTTATGACTACCGATGGCCTACGTTTTGATGGGTTTCCCTATTCATTGAAGTATGCACACACCATGTTGAACGATGTCATTGTCTGATACCATAATCATTATGTAATACTTTTGATAGGTCACCTATATTTTTGTCCTAAATTCATTTATTTTAGTCCTCTGGGCCCATTTTTCTACGTATGGGACACAGGTGAACCCACCTGGTTATCTTGGTTTTTGATATACTCTACCCAAGTGTTATTCTTCCCATTCACATCATGAAATCACTCCATCTGTATCAAAATCCATTGACTATCCTATACCTCCCACTTTCGATGATACTCTTGAGAACCCATCACCCCATATCAGTCACCCTGATGCTATCACGATGAGTGCTTCTTCTTAATGACGTAAAATATGTGTCAAGAGGAAGGGCAGGATCAATTTAGCTCTGGGCGATGATATTCCAATGCATGCGGTATTCTCCATGACTAAGACCACTATTGTTGGTCGCTTTTGTGGGGGTAATTTATCCCTAACATATTTCAAGGATTGGACATGGGACAATTGGAATTTCTCGAGTTATCACCCATAGTGCTTTGTTCTAGACAAGGGATGGATTAGGGCTATCCCATAGAACCCCTAGTTTGTCTGATGATGGACTCTCTCAGGACTATAACTTGTTTAACCCTTATATTGGCCCTTCACTTAACTATCGACCACCTCATCCTATTACTCCCTTACCACTCTCCTACTATACTCTCACCTCCTCTCCTTCTTTCTCTGCACACTCCCCCCAAGAGGTAATAAATCATTTGGATAATCCTCTCAGTCCTAATAGAAGTGACTTAGACCCACCATACAAATTTTATCCTCCATACTCTTCTACTCTATCTGGATCCTCTTCCCTATCATACCCTAAGGACTCACCCATTCATTCGGAGGAATCCATGCATGGCCCTCTTACACCAGCAGGTGTAACCATTCAGTTTCCTATTCATGATGTGGACTTGAAGCCTGGTACAGGGGGAAAGATATTGAGTAGTGCTTCATCAATAATTCACTATCGTACCCATTCCACTAATACGAGGGAATGTTCCCTGGAATATGACGCTGATAGTCCTAAGGGTAATATCAATATTTTAGAGAGACTCAGAGGTTGTAGGTTGGTGATAGCCAAAGCATGGATTTTTTCAGCTCAGGAGGTTAGAATGGGCAGATAGAAGAGTATTAAGGGGGGCCTAAGAGCATGCACACCCAATGGTGTAGTTGATTAATGTTGTACATATCTTACAACATTAGAGGGTTATGGAAACCCTCCAAAAGACTGACCCTCAAGCGAATTGTGGATAAATATCATTGTGACCTTCTACTTATTCTGAAGACTCTTGTTACTGGGGAATCATCTATTTATCATTTGAAAACATTGTTACCAACATGAGAATTCCATATCCTGTATGCGTCGGGATGTTCTGGTGGACTGATCACGGGCTAGAACTCTTGTTTAATGGACTTCTCATTTAGATGGGGGATTTCATCTAATCTTGGTACCACTCACAGGTGCAAATATTTGGGTATCATCTTTTCCATTCTTAATATTTATGGCCTACACACACATAGATATTTATATTGGGATAAGCTATCCTCTATTGGATTTCATTCCTCCTGTAATTTCATCCTTGCCGGGGAACTAAATTTTTCTATTGGGGATTATGAAACCTAGGGTACTAGTGTCTAAAAAGACCATTTATCTTATTTCTATAACCTTTTCGAGGATATGGATATTATCGACATTGCTCCAATTGTTCTCAAACCGTCCTAGCGGAATAACCGTAATGGCTATCATTATGTTGCAAAAAGACTGGATAGATTTCTCATTAATGAGCATTTGATGGATGTTCTTCCATTGATTAGACAATGGATGGGTGATGAAGGTGAATCAAATCACTTTCCTATTTTCGTGGAAATGAAAGGGAACTATGCAAACCTTTGCACCCTTTAAATTCAATGCGACCTAGTTAGAGGAGGATGATATTTGACAATTGGTTAGATCAAGCTAGGTGCCTTTTAGTGATGTGGAGCATTCTTCTGCATCCATTCAATGTTTGAACAACCTTGAGATTCTTAAGGCATTGACTGTTACATGGAGTACGTACTTTCATCAACGTAGGTTAAGAGATCTTTCATCTATTGAAGACTGTTTAGCTTCTTTCTACCAAGCTAATATGGATGTATTTATATATGCTATTCAAAAGGTTGAGATCCTCAATATGGAGTCACAAAAATAAATATTTATTGCAGGAGGAAGCCACTATTCGGTTTAAAAGCAGAGCTTTATGGTTACATCATGGTGATAATAATTCAAAGTTCTTTCATAAATTTGTAAAACACGGAACTCATATGAACTCTATATGGGAAATTGAGGACCATAATCACATGATGGTAATTTGGTTTTGTGATATTGCGAAAGTAGGTGTTTGATATTTTGAAAAGATTTTTAAGGAATATAAGGATGCACCTATTAATTCTATGATGAGAGTTTTGGCCCATATGTCGAGGATTATAGGATTGTATCTGGTGAACATAATTTAACTCTTAATGCCCCCATTATGAAGGAGGAATTATTATATGCTATCAAATCTATGCACCCAAACAAGAGTCCAGACACCAACGGATGGCCGAATGAGTTTTACTCTAACATGTTTGATTTTATTGGTAATGATATGCTTAGGGTTGTTGAGGAATCCAAGTCTAAGGGTATATTTTTTGTCATCTATAACACTACCTTTTAACTATGGTATCTTAAACTAATAATGTTAATTGTATGGATGATCTAAGGCCTATCTCTCTATGTAATGTTATCTATAAGCTTATAGCCAAATTTATTGTTGTCTAGTTAAAGGCTATATTTTCTAGTCCAAGTATCTCTCCTCATAAATTTGCCTTTCTTAAAGGTCCACATATCCATGATGCCATAGGAATTTCTCAAGAAGTTATCCACTCAAAAAAGGTGCATAAAAATCCAACTGTTATTATCAAATTTAATCTTACCAAATCCTACGATAGGGTAAATTTGAAATTTATCCAACTTGCTCTTTTACAGAAGGGTGTTGAGCTTCCCATGGTCAAATGGATTCTCTCATGTACTCAATCAGTGTCCTTCATTGTCCTAATCAATGGTTCTTCTTCGCCCTTTTTTAAACTTGGATGGGGTCTACGCCAAAGTTTCCCACTTGCCCCACTCTTTTTTTTGCTCATTATGGAAGCACTCGACCAACTTATCATCACTGCCAGGAATAATGGGTGACTGGAGGGATTCAACTTTGGAAATTACATCTATATTACACACATCTTGTTTGTTGATGATATTATTTCAGTTTTTTTTGGTTCTAGAAGGGAGATGCAAAATATATATTAGATCATCAACCTCTTTTCAACTGCAATAAGTATGTCAGATAATCCAAGGATATATTCTTTATCATGCATATACATTGATGAGAAATTATCTGAATGGATTGCAAAGCTTTATGGTTTTGATATTTTTGATTTGTCTAAAGGGATTAAGTATTTGGGATTCTCCATTGAACCCAATGATTACCCTAAATCATATTGGCAATGGTTGATTCATAGAAGAGAAGGAAAGCTTAAACTGTGGTGTAATTCCTATTTGTATGGAGAAGGCCGTTTCACTCCTCTAAAATATATTTTGGATGGCATGCCTATTTATTGGGTTACACTAGCTCATGTGCCTCTTGTGTACTCACCCAAATCCGTAAAATTGGTTTCCAATTCTTATGGAGGAATTCTCATGATGCAAAACCTTTTCACTGGATTTCCTGGAAAAAGCTTACCCTACCTAAATCCATGGGTGACTAGGGTCTCATGCATCACCATTATGTTAATAAGGCACCGGATGCCAAAGGTATATGGAGGATAGCCACCTATAATGGTCTCTGGGTCAGTTTCATTCAATAGAAATACATTTACCTACTATCCATTCAAGATTGAATCAAATCACATGGAAATCCTCCTCGATTGTCCTCCATTATTTTGGAAATTTGTACCAACATTTTTTGGTTTAATTGAAAATTGGATCTCATGGAGTATCGACAATGTCAAATTGTTTCGACTCAGATACGACAAATGTATTTGTTCAAGGATTGATTGTCGTCTACCAGCTCACATGATTGAACATATTGTGGATTTAAACAATGCACAATAGGATCAAATCGGATTTAAACTCCATACAAAATAGGAACAATAGAAAGCATGAACGCAAAGATAAATTGAGACAGTCAGAGAGCAAAATAAAATGAACTATATGTGTTATATTAACAATTGGTGTATATAAAGTAACAAAAAACACTATGCAAATGAAGCAGGAGAACCCAGCATCCAATGCAGGTGGTTGAGAGCTATACCAACCGAATTTACTCACCGATGTGAGCTTAAGTGAGACGTATAACAACACCCCCCCTTAACTGAGAGGAGGAATACACAGAAATAGACAAAAATGGGTCCTGGAAACAAGGCATGCTAAGGTACCCATGTACAAAATTATTGAAACATAGATAGTAAAATATGGAGGAGCACTGAGACTACCCCCCAAGGACAATGTCCTTGACCCCAAGTAAGGCACGAAGCTGAACAAATCTAGTTTGTGCCAAAGGTTTAGTGAATATATCAGCAACCTGCAATTCAGTCCTATAGTATTGCAAACCAATAATTTTTTCACGAATCAGTTGTCGAATAAAATGCAAGTGAACTTATGAATTCTTGGTGCATTGATGCTCCATAGG
This sequence comes from Pseudotsuga menziesii, assembly GCA_001517045.1. Lineage (NCBI taxonomy): Eukaryota > Viridiplantae > Streptophyta > Pinopsida > Pinales > Pinaceae > Pseudotsuga > Pseudotsuga menziesii. The sequence continues at coordinate 765,044 of LPNX011053505.1, forward strand.
TTCCTTGGAAATATGGATAGCACTCTGATTATCGCACCAGATTATAGTAGGCTGCACCTGATGTATACTAAATTTTGATAAAATTTGTCGAATCCAAATAGACTCGGTGGCAGCATTAACAACACCTCGGTACTCTGCTTCTGTAGAAGAAAGGGCAATTACTGCTTGCTTATTGCTAGACCAAACAACAGGGCCAAAACCAAGATGGAAAACATATCCGGATGTGGATTTGCGGTCATCAAGATCACCAGCCCAGTTTGATTTAGTATAACCCACTAAATATGCATTGCCATTGGATGAGTATTGGATGCCATATGTGTGGGTTCATTTAATGTAGCAAAGAATTCGCTTTGCAGCTTTCCAATGGAGCTCATGTGGTTCCTGCATGAACCGAGAAACTAAGCTAACTGCATATGAGATATTCGGACGAGTGTGATTCAAATAAAATAAGTTGCCAACAAGTTGTCAATACAATGTAGCACCAACCAAAGGAGTAAATCACTTTGATGACAAAAATGGTGTGAGTGAAAATTTGCAATCCATCATGTGGAATCTGATCTGCTCAAGAGATCTAATGCATACTTGGGATGCGAGAGACCTATCCCATATGTAGACTGTGTGACCTTCAGTCCCAAAAAGTAGTGAAGTAGCCCTAAATCTACCATTTCAAACTATTGTTTAAGATCAAACTTCACCTTATCAATCAAGATAGTTGAACTCCCAGTAAGAATGAGATCATCCACATAGAAAACAAGGATGAGAAGTTCATTATATTTCCACAGAATATACACATTTGAATCAGAAAGGCAGTGAGAAAATCCTAAAGAGAGAAGGAAAGAATCCATCTTCTCGTACCAAGCCCTTGGGGCTTGTTTCACACCATACAAATATTTTTTGAGCTTGCACACAAGTCAAGAGTCTTGGATAAATCCAAGAGGTTGCTCCATGTAGATCTCTTCTTACAAATCACCATGAAGGAATTCACATTTGACGTCCATTTGATGTGCATCCCACTTGCGAGATGCCGCTATAGAAAGAACAAGGCGAATAGAATTCATCTTAGCCATGGGAGAAAAGGTTTCAGAATAGTCAAGTCCTTCAACCTGGGAGAATCCTTTAGCAACCAATCGAGCCTTATATCTCTCTATTGTAACATCAACTGCATGTTTGGTTTGATATACCCACTTACATTGAACCAATTTTCTACCTTTTGGAAGAGGGACAAAGTCCCAAGTGTCATTTTCAACAATGAATTGTGTTCATCTTTCATGGCAGCATCCCATTCTTTAATACCATGGGCCTCATGAAAATATTTTGGATCATAAGCACTGGCCATAAATGCTCTAGGAGTCCTATTAAGAGAGGACCTTATTCTTCTTTGACCCCAATCAAGAAGTGGCAGATGAGTGCTAGCTGGTTGTTCTTCAAGATCATTTTCATGAGCAAGGGTAGTCAACTCAAAAGAAGGATCAGCATATGAAGATACAATATGTTGAGGAGGACAATCATCAAAGCTAACACTCCTATTGATAAGCAATTCATGAGTGTCAGAATCCAATAATTTGTATCCTTCAACATCTTCCGAGTAGCCAACAAAGATGCAAGGATTACTTTGCATGTCCATTTCCCTGCATTTTTCTTTTGGAATGTACGCCCAAGCATTGCACCCAAAGACCCTTAGATGCCCAATAGAAGGTTTCTGTCCACTCCAAACTTCTTCTGGCATCACCCCTTGAATAACCTTGTGAGGTGTATGATTCTGAACATAGTTTTCACAATTTATCACTTCAAACCAAAACTTTGGGCCAAGGCTTCTTGCATGAATCATACAATTTGCCATCTCTTTTAAGGTATGATTTTCCTTTCAGAAACACCATTTTGCTGTGGACAATAAGGCACTGTATGTTGTAGCTAAATACCTTTAGTGGCATAATAGTTTTTAAATCTGTTTCTAATGTATTCTCAACCATTGTCTGTCCGCAAACATTTGATAGACTTTCCAGATTGTTTTTCAACCAAGGATTTGAACACAAGAAAAGTGTCAAAGGTCTCACTTTTATTTTTCAAAAAATAGACCCTTGTGCATCTAGAATTATTCATTAATGAATGTAAGTAAATAGCGTGCCCTTTGAAAAGATAAACTTGGAAAAGGGCCTGAAATGTCACTGTGAACAAGTTGCATAATTTCAGAAGCCCTATGAGATTTTCCTTTATCAAAACTATGTTCAGGATGTTTGCCAAGAATACAGCCTATACAAACACCCTCAAAAAAGGAGATAGGTAGAAGATCAATGACCATGTGTTGCTTACTGAGTTGTTGAAGATAGCGATAATTCAAGTGGCCAAATTGCTCATGCCATAATATGCTTAATTCATTTGAGTGAGAAAGCAATACATTGGTAGGAGATGTTAGCTCAAAATGAGAAAATGAATACAAGCGTGCATGATGATCCACTTTCCCTGTGGCAACAATTTCTGAAGAATCCTCAATTTCATGAATAATTACTGAGTCAAGGGTAAACAGGACTATTTTTCATGCACCAAAATTTGTAATCTGATATGTTGAGAGCAAGTTGGTTGAAATTTTAGGAACATATAAAACATTATGAACCATGTCATCCTTCATTTTAATAGATACCTGCCCTTTAACATCCAAAGGTGAAGAGTTTCCCACAAAAATATGCTCACTTTTGCATGAATTAATGGAAGAAAACATATTTTTATGGACAGCCATGTGATGGGTGTCTCCAGAATCGAATATCCATTCAGGTTCAGTTTCAGAGGAAGACAAATCTGCTCTAGTAGAGAGAGCTTTAGCATTCCAAGTATCATTGCTAGGAGAAGATACGCTGATATTTTAATTGTGTTTCTTCATTTCTGAAGACAAGACAACTAGTTTCTTAAAACAATGAGATTATGAATGACCATCCTTTCCACATAATGCACATTTAAGATTATTTTTCTTTCCTTTAGAATCTAGTTTAAGAGACGGATGTGAAGAATTATCTGATTTTGTATTGTGTGTTTGTTTCCCTTTAGATACCCTTTTATGTGCCACTCTTGAATTTAAAGGTGAGCTAGCAACTAGTGCATGAGACTTAGAATTTATAGAGATAAGAGAGCCCATTTGAATGAGCTTATCCTGCTGATGAGTAAGTCTTTCAGTAAAGGCATCAAAAGTAGGCATTACAAAATCCTGACCCAAGGCATCTCGAGTTGAATAAAATGTGGAGACAAACACTAAATATGATTCTTCTAACTTAGAGAGCACTGCATATATGAGTTGTTCATATTTCTTCTCAATATTGCAGTCCTTCAGTTGAAGCCTAAGGGATTTGAACTTGGAAATAAAGTCTTGAATGGTATCAAAATTATTAGGATCCAAACTAATGAGTTCATTTTCTAGTTGATGGCCATGAATGGCATATGTTTTACCAAACAAATTTTCAAGTTGATCCCATGCTTCATGGGGAGTGTTTATGCCTTCCAAGTGAAACAAAAGTTCTGGTGAAAGAGAGACAGATTAATCCTAAGGCTTCATCACAATGATTATGCCATTTAGGCTTCTCAACATTTTGATTGGGTTCTTTCTCTGAGCCAGTGGTGACCCTATACCGACCTTTACTCCTAATTAAAACAACCATGGTTGATTTCCAGCTAAAATAGTTGTGAGGATTTAAAACAACTATTGGCAACTTATCTGCCATAGTAAGGAAAAGAAGATGCCAAAGAAAGAGAATAGAGATCACCAAAAATGTGACAGATGATGTCTTCAAGCAGTAGCTCTGAACAGAGATGCTCACAATAAAGACCAGAGCAAGGATGGCAGAAGGAAACTTGAGATGCCCTGCAAAAATGTTGAAACCACTATAGCCAAAGGAGATGGAGGAAGCTAACACCCTGGTGCTCTGATACCATGTGGATTTAGACAATGCAATACATGATCAAACTGACTTAAAATCCATACAAAACAGGAATAGCAGAAAGCATGAACGCAGAGATAAATAGAGACAGGCAAAGAGAAAAAGAAAATGAACTATATGTGTTATATTAAGAACTGTTGTATACAAAGTAACAAAAAACATTGTACAAATGAAGTGAGAGAACCCAACATTCAATGCAGGTGGTTGAGAGCTATACCAACCGAATTTACTCACCGACATGAGCTTAAGTGTGATGTACACCAACACATATTACATATATGGGTATCATCTTCCACCAGATCGTTGATTACAAGACTTCTTCTCCTCCAATAGGTTTGGCACTCGTCTGACTACTTCATATTTATTAATACTGATAAAGTGATATGGGACAGCTATATATGGGATCTCATGAGAAGTCACATTCACATATTTGCCATCAAGGATACCATCATATGGACTGGAAATCCAAATTATGGCTCTTATATCCCTAAGATGGGTTATCTCAAGCTGCGTGAAGATGAGGAGCATGCTCCTCCAGAATGGTGGATGACTCAGATTTGGAAGTTACTTTTCCCACTTAAATCTAAATTATTAATGTGGCTTGCTATAGCTGGTAATGTTCCAGTCTAGTATAGGAGCATCTATCAAAGCTTTATATGTGTGGACCATGTAGATGCCCTTTATGTTGTAATCACAGTGAGGATTTATCCCATATTTTCATTGATTGCTCCTATATGATCGATGTATGGAGATACATATCTGAGATCACTCGCATTCCTTTCAAGTGGGAAGGCATTGATTTAGTTGATGCTTTTTGGAGATGGCTCAATGACTCATCTTACCAGTATTTAATAGTTCTACCTATTCTTTTCATTTGGGCTACCTGGAGGGCCCAAAATTATGTTATTTTTTAGTATACTTTTATCCCACCTCTTGTGTATGGAGTCAAGTGCCTATCCATCTCTTAGCGCCATCCTCAAGTGGAAATGGGTAAGCCTATGTGTAGAATCAATCCTAAATAGTTTTAAAATCATATTCCTGGTGTTACTTTGATGGTGCAACAGTGAGTGACCCATGTATGGGACGCTCAGGTGTAATTATACACTCCTTAGATACACTATGGAATCAATTTGTTGCAAACATTGGGCCCACATCCAACAATAGGGATAAATTATATGTTATATGCATGTCTATGAAACGTGCCATACACTTGAAGATACACAACCTACAGGTATATGGGGACTCTAGACTTGTGATTGACTGGATTAATCACAAGTCTTTTTCTAAGAACATATACTCGGCCCCTATTATGGATGAGATTCAAAGACTTCTGGTACTCTTCCAACGTATCTATTTTCATTATCTTTATAGAGAAAGGAATCTTCTGGATGATATCCTTTCTAAGAAGGGACTTGATTTAATCGAGGACACATCCAGATATGGATCCGTGACAAGGAATCCATCAAGGAGTTGGACCCTGGACCACTCTGTGACCCTATTTGCCTATAATTGAATTGCTTCTGAAAATGTTATGTCTACTATATGAATAATCTATGAAAAATGTATCTAGAAACATAACATATATTTAAGGACATGTGGGAGTTTGATGTTTTTATTTTCATGTAAGTTCATATTGCCTTTTTTGTATGGCATGACTGCCAGATGAACAAAATGGTTCGTGATTTTATCTAATAGAATTATGGATTGTGATATTTTTACCGTGGAAAAAAAACATGTAAGGAATGCTTAAAATACATGCCAACTTTATTGTGTTACGTGGCTAGAAGTTATTATCTTGAATAAAACATTGGAACTTATATCCCAAGTATGTAGCGCGGTTGAATGAATAAAATTTTATATAAGTTTTTATTGTTTAAAGAAACTTATATTTTCACATCTAAAGTTTTTGGGGATTTTATTTTCTATACACTTAGATTTGAATTTTGATATTCATTTTCTAATTCTTTTGGTTAGATCTAAGAAAAGTATAAATATGATCAATTAAGTCTATAGTCAAACTCATTACTTGACACTACATTCTATTATGTGCTTATCTTCATTACAATTTAAAACATTCACATGTAAACAACTCAAACTCATTACTTGACATTACTTTTTAAATATATTTTTTTAGGTTGCTTCTCTTCATTATGGATTTTTTAAGTTTAATTATTTTCACCATATATATAAAGAAAGAAATATGGGTCTAGACTCTCTTTCAATGCAAGGTCTTCAGATAGGGAAGGATTATGGAAGTAATGGGAAGGTTTTGATGATACTATCAACGGACTTGATTTGGGACCTCTTCCTGATTGAGTTATGATAGAGTCTACAAATGGTATGCCTCCTACAATTCTTCTTATTGATGTTTTGGTATTTTTCTGGTTTTTCTAATTCTGGCTTAAACAAAAACTAATTTTTTTGGCACATACATTACAAGTTATTGAGAAATCATATGGGAGAAAAAACTCAATATAGAAAATATATAAATCTAAATATAGACATGTTTCTCAGTTTTTTGTTGATGAAGATACATGTAAGGCTACTTGCCTATTTTGAAAAATGTGGTTCATTATTAATACAAGAGCCACGACGTGGCAATGTCCCCGCTATTGTTAATAGTTATTGCTATAAGACAAATAAATTTAAATATGAGAGTTAATGATTAAAAAAAACTGAAACTTTGAACACACATTTACAAAACCCTTATAGTTATAAAAGTTTTCAAAGGATTCTAAGACTACACAAAGAATTGAGGGCTCTGAGAGAACCCTCCTCGCTTTACTGTAACCATGACTAGTATTAGCATGGAAATTAAAATAAGAATTACTGAATGTAAATAAAGGATAAACATTATGATATAGTAGTTGTACTTGCGCAAAAGACTCCAAATAGTCAGTTTCGATATTCATCGTTTCTCTATGCACACTCCAAACAGTCAGTTTCCATATCCATCGTTTCTCTTGTCAGAGAAAGGAAAAAGACTGAAAACCTTAGCCTAGTACTCCTCAATCTTATAACATGAAGAGTCCGACCAAATGAAAAATGGCTAGGAAGAATCAGCATTAAGAATTCTCTGTTCTAAACTAATTACTGCATTTTAAAAGGATCCATATGGTTGAATTCGTGATTTAAACACTCCTCCTATGCTGGATTCTGGCGGGTTGATTTGGTTTAAGGTATACACTCCTCCGTCTTGATGTTTCCCAAAGAGGCAATGGACAGATGGTCGAAAAAAGTTCCAAGTGGAGTATAATAGCAATCCAGATGTCTATTGCCTCATCTACCCAAAGTTAATACTGAAGGATTGTCTACGTGGGGGAAAGTATGTAAATATACTGTGTGCCAAAGCCCAAGGACCAGCTCAATAAATTTGAGGTACGTGTATGCCACGCATATAGCCGTTGGTTTTGGATATTTAAGGAAAATTAAAGTTCATGATCTAATACATTATTTACCTCATAAAATATGATTATAAGATCGTGTCACCTGTCGATCGTCCTCCGTAGTAGCGAGGGGCTCGAGACAATCGTCCTCAGCGAGGAGCTGAAATTCAAGAAGTATAATCCTGAGTATATGCCATGGACCCAAGACTCAGGAAAGCATCAGGGGAGCCTCACTATGCTCTTTTTCACTAGACCGTGTCAATTAAGGCAGCAGTCTGTAAGTTATATCAGACTTTTGACCTTGCTGACCCCTCACCCACAGTAGAAAGGAGGGGTAAGGTAAGTTTGGATCATGTAATATGGTGCTTCTAAGATCATGTCATAGGTTTAATTGTGCAAATTGTTCATGATTGATGGTGTCAACAGAACAAATCATTAACATGGCACATGATACACGCATCCATTTTATTCATGTGGCAAAGTGATACCTGCATGGAGTTAGTGTCTTGGGTTCCTCCCTCTATCGTCAAATCAAGCCAGCTCCATAAAGTTAATTGTCCACACAAAAAGAAAACGCGACGCTTCGCTTATGTAAGGTTTATACCCCCTAGTAGGGGAGCCAGGTGGGAGAATGAATTAAACCGAATGAACCGCAACAGACCTAATATCTTCGATCTTGCTAATTGTACGTATCTCGATTGCTGCCCGGCTCTTTATACCTCCTTAGATCTCTTCTCTCTATACCTACTGATCTATGATCTATACCTCCTCGACCTTGCCACCTACCTGGTGATATATAGAGATTTCTGCCTGCTTGAGCCTAGAGCTTACTGTCCACCCAGTAAGGATGGAAACCGCCCAGGAATTACACGTCTGGTCCCACCTATATGGCACTAAAACTGAAATACACCCGGGGATAGAGCCGATCATAGTCAAAAAAAGCTCCCCTTTAATACCCACTCTGCCATAAACTCTTTGATGACATTGTGTTACAAGGGATAGTCGATCTTTCAGTGCTATTGTGCTCAACTGGTGTTGTTCGTTAATGAAAGTTGATGAATAGAACTCAATGAAACTCAAGCCTTGACCTAAAGTTAGCTACAATTATCGATGAGACTCCTAAAACTATAGTACTACCAGAAACATGCATGCATTATTATTATGATAAACTTATTCTTTATCTTGTTAATTGATGTACAGCGTGATGCAGCAAAAGAAACTATCAAGAAATAGTTTCTATAATAATTTGACTGATTTTATGATGTTATACCTGAGTAACGAACACTCCTCTGTGGCTCACGTTTGGTTTTGGTACAAGCTCAGAGAAAGATTTTGTGTACAATTGATAACAAGGACCTCTAGGATCTGAGGTCTACTATTATGACATTGAATCGTTCATTTATGTTCTCCAGCACAGCCCTGCATCGAAGAATTTCCATTAAAGCTTTAAACATTAGCTGGAACTCAAAAAGTATAAAGTATAGTTTTGAAAAAAAGGAGCATTAAAAATTCTTTACCTAGCATCATTGATAATGAGCTCAAGGCGAGAAATGGAGAACGCTTCTCTATTCACACGAAGGTATTTGCTGAAAAAATCAACAACATCCTCCAAGCAAAGTTCAAAATAAAAGCAATAAAACCATAAATTAATGCAGACGCTCTGTTAGATACAAAATATATCATGTACTTATCCTATATATATAAATAACTACCTATAGTCTAGTTAGAAATAAAATATTGCTAATTACACTTATATTACTTTGGCAACACTTTACTATCAGTGTAACTGCACAGCAATCTGCATGTCAAGAGGCATTCAGTATTTTACTGAGACAAGTCATCGGCATAGACATAATTGATATTTAACTAGTAGATATTTCCAGGTAGCCATAGTATTGAGGATCAGACAGCGTCCTCTGCAATTCCAAGTCCCTGTGGAACCCGTTGATAAAAATATCTGCAGCGTTGTCAACATCTTGTTCAGAAATAACCTCTGCTTCTTTCTTCTCAGACGTTACTGTTGCCGAATCCAAGGAACCGGAGCTAGAAACTGCTCAAAGGGGCTCATGTCCCACTGGCTTCACCATGGACTTCGATTTCTTCAGGCGTCTGTTCTTTTCTTCTGATCTACCACCACATATGAATAACCAATTTTCACAAAATTGTTCTTTAGCTCAAATGTATAATTCAAATTCTGGTTAGCCCAGTTGAATAAAATGGGTATGTGAAATTTCCATTTAGACTATGTGAATGAAAGACAGAATGGAGCTTCTGCATTACTCCATACATAGCAGAGGTATAATGAAAGTCCTCCCTCAGCCCAAATGAATAACATAGATTTCAATGAAAGTCCTCCATTAGTTCAACTGATAGCAGACGTTTAGTGATATATACAAGATGAAATCTGCCGTGTTCACAATTCAGATCAAAACAACTCGGATCAATTATATACAATCTACTCAAAGACATTGGTCTGCATATTCTCTTCTCTACCTGTATACAAGATATTTTTTTTGGCTAATATATATAAAAACAACCTGTACTTTCAAATCATTGCCTGAGCTATGAATTGTAATTTTTTCTGAAAATTTATCCAAATAAGTGGAGAAATTGTGATTTTTTTCTAAAAAGTAAACATATAAGAGAATTATTTTTCAAATATTTTAAAAAATAAATATTGCCCTGCATATGAAGAGGAAAATTAAAATTACTAATCGCCGAAACATTAATATATTAAAATTACCAGCAAAAGGTGATCATCAAAACTTTTATACCAGAATATTGGTAATGGAAAATTGCATCCACTTTCCATGAGTGGCGGATTGAATTTCAATTTTCGAATTGGTCGATTTAAAACAGGATCCAGAGGATTTAATCCTGTTTAACCTCTGTAAGAGGACAACACACCTGGTCCGGAGATAATGCGGGTTCAGAGTAATCGGCATACCTTACTCGTGACCAAATATGAAAATTTGTCGTTTCAGATAGCCTCCGCACATGGAGGGAAAAAACACCCTCGAGCGCGCTCGAGGGCGCCCCTGAGCTCAATTTTCGCGCATTTCCAGCAGACCCACCTACAGCTTGGGCTTGCCTTCAGGCACCGATGCTTTCTGACGAAATTTGACAGCTACAGTACAAAACTGACAGCTGAGGTGGGTCCTGTGGCTTGGTGGCGAGAGCTCACAGGAAATTGCAGGCTCAGCGTGCTCAGTCCAGGTTACCATTTTAAATTTACCCGCCCCCGCCTCTGCCTCCGCTTTCCAATTGCATGTGCGCGAAGGGGAGTTTTTAGCCCAGCTGATGTCACGTAAGGGCGCCCCCCGGGGCGCCCTTTTTACCTCCATGTGCGGAGGCTAAGAATAATGAATTCCATCCCAGCTCACATATTTCATGGGATCCTTGCATGCCCCCACTGTAACAACGCTCCCGTTAACTACGCCCGTCTCAGCGCACCACAATTTATCATAATAATTGTACAGTAAACCGCCATATCCACAGCAGGCTGCCAGCGGGTGTTCAAATCCTGTCCACACCAAGAAGGGAAAAAAAAAGAATAATTTATAACTGGGCGCATAAATAAAGAGAAAATTTATGCTTTTTCTTTAATCTGTGTACCATATTCAGATCCATTTGCGATGAGAGCGTATTTGATGGAGTAAATGTCCACATAAACAATGGTGGCATCCGAGAATTTTGTTCTGAGTTGTTGGCACACATTTTTTAGTTGAAGATTAAAAGTTTGACAGGCTCTGTTATAAGCTACAGCACAACCATGCTCATCAAGTTCCGATAAATCGCTTCGAATGTCCGCAAGGGTTCGCGGCAAACATCCCAGAGGTCCCGTATTGTGAACTATGAAACTTCGACCCCTTGCTGGTACAAATTCTGGAAAATAATAACATTACAAACTTCCATAAACTAGGGCTTTAAGTCTAAGATTCCATTGGCGAAGAGAACTCTCTCTTGTAGTAGTCACCTTCAGTTGAGATGTGAATTCGTTAATAATACCTTCAGTTGAGATGTTAATTCGTTAATAATCTGGGGAATGACCAGGGTATTTATCTGGCTCTCTGTGAGATTCAAACTGAAAGCGTGCGAGATGTCGTTCTGGCCGATGTCCATGGTGTAAAGAGCCTTATCGAAGACATCAGGCTGTGGGAGGTTGACCCTAGCCGGGCCACCTTTCAAAAATAAGATAACCAGCATTTAAAGTTTAGATAGAATTGTAACATTCATAAATTTAAAAGTATACTGAAAATATAATTTGAATTTTAAAAATTTAAAGGAATAGAAAAAAAATTATACCAATTTCGACACTTTTGCAGGTTACAATCGCAAATTTTTTGACAAAATTCCTTTAAAAAGATAGAATTCTGACAAAATTCCTTAAAAATAGATCGAATTCCCCCCCCAAAAAAATAGTTTAGTTCAAGGATTTCATATATTCTCGATACAGACTCAAAGAAAAACCATCAATTAGAAAAAGCTATGCTGATGAAAAATGGAAATAGAGATCAAAAGATTGCCTTCAGAAAATATGTCCACAACCCGAGCTCTGAATTTGATAAACTGATTTACTTGAACAGGCAAAGGGAAAGTAGTGGCCGCTTGATTAACGGTGGAACCAACACATGCGAAGTTCGATCCATGCCTAAAGTCGGAGCCCACCGATACCAAATACGGGCTCAGTAATTTTAGATTCATTGCGTTGCCTATAATTCATTCATTAACAAACAATCACAGTCTAGACTTTCAAATCCGTGAGATCAAGAAACTAGCCAAAAACCTATAAAACGTTCATGCACATAAAAAATCAATAACCAGGCGGCCATTGCAGTATCTCCCTGTGGGTTTGTTAAAGAAAGTTTCCCCGTTTGGCAGGAGAGAATGCAGCCCCAGGCCTGCTACAAGACCGCCTGTGTTTGAATTTGAGTCTCCAAAGTTGAAAATTGCAGTGAAATTACAAGATCCGGGTCTCGAATGTGCCACAATGAATATTGATGAAGCTCCTTTGGATATAAAATCGAAGCTTCCTGCAAGCGCAAGCAAGGGCACCACCACGAAAAACGTTTTGGATAGCATAATGCCTCGAATCGATACTCTGCTACCGCTGCCTAGAAATGCAAATTGTACAAAGAAATACAATGAATGTGACTGAGTGCATGGTGGTATAGATGGCAGTCGATGGCAGAGATGGCTAATGGTTGCAGATGGCACATGTAATTCCGAGCAAGTCTCTGTAGGTGACAGAGATGGCAGAACAATCAGAGCATTGGACAGAACAATGCAAAAAAGGAAAAGTTGTTAACTGTGCGTTATGTTGCAAGCATAGACACATATGTATGATTATGAAAAAACTAAGTTAATGCTGCTGACGTTAGCCCGCCGCCGGGTCTTGGGGCACAAAGTCCCACGCCTACATCACCTATATAAACCAATAAAAAGCAAGATAAATCAATATTTAAATAATTCCCCAAAAAAATTTAATACAAACTATAGGAAAAATTATATGATTTTTTAAAGATGCAACAAATTAGTTCAAATAATCGCCTTGAGCGATTCATACATATCCCCTCAGACGGGGACATAATAAAAAATATAAAATTAATATAGGTGGTGAATTGAAATAATAGCAATGCACCTTAAGCGGAGGCTTTTGTGTATATACTAATCTAACAATGGTATTCTTAACAAATTACACCACATACAGGGCATCCAACAAATATCATTGCAACAAAATAAACTTGGTGTGTAATAATAATACTAAATCACTATAGGTGGTGCTATGGTATCTATAGAGCAACGACCATGGTTCTCTAAAACGCTATAACACATCAAAGAAAAATAAACTAGCAATTGCCCCAAGGAAGGTGCAATAGTACGCCGTGAAGGTAATTGTTAGTGGGTAATTTTAGCCTATGAGCTCCATTTGAGCCTTCATTACAATCTGTCAGTGTTCTGTGAAATATACTCGCAAAATGTCAGAAACAAATGCCCATCAGAAGTGCTGCTTGTGCTGCTTGTNTAATTTAAACTAGCAATTGCCCCAAGGAAGGTGCAATAGTACGTCGTGAAGGTAATTGTTAGTGGGTAATTTTAGCCTGTGAGCTCCATTTGAGCCTTCATTACAGTCTGTCAGTGTTCTGTGAAATATACTCGCAAAATGTCAGAAACAAATG
>LPNX011053553.1:0-122145 GCA_001517045.1 Pseudotsuga menziesii
TAATATAATTTTGTGTTACAGCTCCATATTCAGTCTCCATTGTTGATAATTTGCATGATCAATTGTTAATTGCTATGAGTGAAATTAATCTACTGCAGGCTTGAATTTCTACAAACCAAGAAAAAATTTGATCAACCCACCAAAACTTGTTTCCAACTCCAAATATATATATAATCATAAATATTGGAAAACATGAAGAGCAGAGATTTAACAACTTATACCCACTTTCATCAAATAGTATCTCTGAAATAGCAGATTTATAACCTGGTATTGACTCTAAATAATCTGCTATTGGATCATAAAACTTCCATAAGTTACCTCCTCCTGCTCTATGAAAAACACAAGCCGTCCATAAGAATATTTTGTTCCATGAATATCAATCAGGCATTGGTGATAAAAGTCATCGAGATCAGCCTGAATTTGCTCTGTAAATTTTTGAATAGTATCACCAATAATGTCAAGACTTTGAACCTCCTTTTCCACACTGTCTTCAAATAAATGATTATTAGGCATTGGCTTTTGCTGTTCAAGGATAATAGACTGAATGCATTCTTGAATCTGCTGATCAGATTGTGACATATCACACATCTCACAGATTTTTGCGTCTTTCTTTTCAATTTCATCATCATATCTATTAAAAATTAGATCATCTTCATAATGATTTTGAACAGCAGATTTATCATAACCATGAATAAAAGTAACTTCTGAAAAAATGTGAACAGTTTGGCCTTCATCAATTTTAGTATCAAAATCAAAAGAAATAGAATCTAATCCATCACAGAACTCTTGTCTTGGAACCCTAATCTCTTCATCATAGCAAGGAGTATTCTGAGAAATTTCAAATGATGATGCTAAAGGTTCATCTTTTCCTTCAATACAAAACTGATCTTTAACACAACACTGATTTTCAAAAGTTTGTTGAACTAGAGATTGATCTTCAAAAGGATTAGCATTCAAACAATTATTAAGGCTGTTGGAATCATTATGACAATGTTCCAAACTATCTTTACTGATCTCATCACTTGAATAATCCTCAAACTGACCTAAAACAACAACTTGATTGTCATAATGATCACGGCATTCTTCCTTGATAGCGATATCTAAAAATGTTACCTTTTCATCTTCAAAAAATTCTGAAACTTCCACTTCTTCGTGACATGTTTTGAACCCTTGATTGTACTCATCACCATGATTTTTTAAATCAGAAATTGTATTATAAACATCAGCCTACTCACAACAATATTTTAAAAAGAGTTCAGCTGAGTATAGATACTTACAACGTTTCCGAAAACATGTGTGAAATTCTTTTAGTGAGGAGATGCTAGCAGCAGGAAGAGAAAAATACCAATCTCGTGCATCTTGTTCAAGTGAATACATGAACATCTTCATGAGTACATCTTCATGCTGGATATTTAACTGGACCATACATTGGTGAAATTTGATGAGGTGATCTGAAGGATTATCCTCTTTTCTTTCTCTAAACCGTGGAATACAATCTCCCCAAACATCCATAATAGGTACTGGATTTGGAAAATATGGAATATCAAAAAAATTGAAAGGTGCAAACCTTCAAGCTAGAATAGCTTCCATGAACATCGGCCTCTGCATCTTGAAATAGTGGAGTCGCCAATCAATTTGTCAAGACAGATTTTGTTTCTTCTTCTCACAAAGAGAAAGGGGTGACAGTGGTTCAACTTAATTAGGGCTACATAAAGCTGGGGATAACTGAAACTTTCTAATTCTTCTGAATCCTCTAGTAGCCACTATGTCAAACTTGGTGAAAATAGCCTTTAAAAAGTGCTAGTTTAAGTTCACCTCTTAAAACTAGTAAAACTGATAAGTATCCCAGGGAAGATATGCTTCATCTTCATGCCCGGCAACAGCGCCAAAGATGTTTGTGCCAGAAATTGTTTTTGAGGCCAGAGAAACAAGCCAACACACACTCAAGATAAAATTCAATAAAACAGATTAGGTTTAGGGTTTCTGCAATGTTTTAGTGGTTGTAAGCTTTTGGAGAAAGAGAGGGAATGCATTCATGAGCAAAGTAGTAACTAAATCATAAAAAGAAGACGATAAAGATGCATAATATATCACACAAGATCCAACAGAAAAACTATGTTGAGGTTCATTCATAAAGGACAAGCATCACCAACAAATACACATAAACCAGTAATGAATATATCAATTAAGAAACTAAACACGTTCAATAATGAAGCCAACACAGAAAACTGAAGGCGAAAAATGTCATATATTTGATAATTTCATCATCAAAAGCATATAAGAGTCTTGGTACTTAAATCCTGAACAAGTCTGAAGACAAAAGAAGTCTGAAGACCTCCTGTAGCTCCCAAAAATTAGAACCTCCCTAATGACTTCTAAAACTCTCTAAATACTACTTTTACAAAAAACAGTTAGGTATCAAAAACCCTAACTCTCCTCAACTGATTCGATGGGTTAAAGAAAAGTTTATAATATTACAAAATATGAAATTTACCAAAAATAGTAAATCACTTAACTAATGAGCTTCTAAAAAAGATAACTAATAACTGAAAAGAACAAGTGACTCATAGCTCTTTTGTTACCTTTGGGTTATCTTGGAAATCCGTGAGTATCTGTCTCATGACAGGATCTGAAAGGATATGTTGAATATCTGGATCTTGCATTGCTTTTGCCTGTCTCTCTTTCATTTCCTCGGGGCTTATGTCTCCCCTGTTGGTTTTGTTAATTTGCTCAATACATCTCTGAACACCTTCTAATAGTTCCTGGTTGTTTTCATCATGTTTGAAACCTTCCTGATAAGTTCCATGGCTTTGTCATATTCTTTCATGAAGAACTGAATAGCAGTTTTCCTCGAATAGCCTTTTGGAAAAGTTCCAAGCTTTGTGTAACAAGCTGCTCTATTTGTTATGTAACATCATCCAAATCCATTGCCTTTGTATAATGCTGGATAGCAGTCTCAAAATATTTTTTCTTATAAGCTGCATTTCCAAGTTCTTTTTCTCTTTGTGCCTCATCTAGAATATCCATTGGTTCTGGCTCTGACTCTGGCTGAGGTTCTGGTGTTCTTTTTGGCTGTGGCCTAGGGGAACTACTCTGCTCAAAAGCATCCTCCTCTAATGTGGCAGTACGTAAGTTAACATTTAGTAGCACACTCAGCACCTGCATCATGCGTGGATCAGTAAGGTACTGATTCATATTGTCAGGGTTTTTCTGAACATCTTGAATCATCTTAAGAAAATAAGGTTGCTGCAGAAGCATTCTTGTCTTTGGGTCTGCTTGTTAATTTTGCCCATAGAAATATAGTAGCACTGTCTACCTGGATTAAGAAAGCCTCAGCAACATCACGATCTTCAGTTATGATACAATCTTTGTGAGGATTTCCATGTCTTCGGTAATTTCAGTATATCAGCAACCTTTAGGTCACCATACAATGTAACACCTGCTGCTTGTAATGCCAAAATAAGTTCATCAAGGCCATCAGTCTTCATTATGGCTTTCATGTAAAAGGAGTGTTTCCATAGCATTACGAGTAGCAGGATAGTCACTCTTGGCATCTAAAATAATTCGTTTGGACATATCCAAATCAGCTGCTTTATCCACATATACATGACAAACACCATCAGCATGACCAAGAACATGAATTTTTGTCGACTCCTTGATTTTCGACACCAATTTATTACTTCCTCTTGGAATGATGAGATCTATAACATCATCCAACTTTAGCAGATCTGGAATTTCATCTCTAGAATTAACGAGGCCAATCAGCTCTGATCCAACAGACTTGGGTAATGCTTCAGTAATAATCTTATGCAAAATTGTATTTGATCGAGCTGCTTCTTTGCCACCTTTAAGGATAAACCCATTCCCACTCCAAATTGCTAATGAAGCTATATGAAACAGAGCTTCTGGTCGGGCTTCAAAAACTATAAGAAGGACACCTAAGGGACAGGTTTTCTTCTCTAGAATTAAACCATCTGCAAGCTCTGTCCTTTTCACTACTTCCCCATTTGGATCATTCATGTTTGCAAACCATATCATGCACATGATACATCATATATGTCTCTGCTTTTGTGAACAAAGATCCTTTAGAAAACAAATAACTTTCTATAAGTTTGCTCCCTGTAAGAAGAAAGGTGCTATCCTGTCCTAAAGCTGACCATATAGCTTCAAGGAAGACCTCAGGGATAGGTTTAAGCCATGAAAGTGCTGCAAATGTAGTAAAAATATTTCTTTCATGACAAACCATAGCTTCCAGGCTAAATTCAAAAGAGCCATATACAGTAGCTGCATTATCTGCCTCCTTTACCCTCACTATCAGGCTGGCATATCAGAGCATCCTAGACAGCTATTTGTCTGGCTGAAATTTCATTTAAAAGTATAAATTAACAATTCCTTTGATCAATTTTGACAGAATAAGCCCCAACAAAAAAGCCCTAAATTATCAGTTATAGTGACTTATCGTTTAAATTGATCAACTGCAGTGGTTTAAAAACATGACCTGAGTGATTAAGTTGTTCAGATCGAATGTACATGTGTCCTTCAGGATGCAATTTGACTGCAGATAGCACATTCATGAAGCCCTAATTTCCTGTGGCTCCATAAAACCTCACTCTGTTTCCCAACGGGCATATCCGGTTTTGTAGTGATTATGGTTACTCTAGTAAGTCCGTCGTCTTTGAATGTGCATGCAAATGACAACTCATCTCTCATTAAACATCAAACCACACTGCTACCTGTCAAAATCAATTGCCTTTGGGCTCACGATGACCACGATTCTTTCCCCAGTAGAACCACCTATTCTTATGATAATTCTTTAACCAACACGTAGTAAACATTGCACCATACGTGATTAGTCACTCAACATTTAAGAAAATGCCAAATTTTTGCTTAAAAATCGGAAGAAATGAAGGCCGCGATATTCTTGTAGCGCACCTTCATTATTTTTCGGCTCCAGCACTACAAGAATAATTTTAGTGCTATTTGCTCGATGTTTTTCAGCTTTTTGTCATTTTGAATGCAGTTTGAAAGCTGTTTGAACTATGACTATGCAGGACCTTGCTCAAAATGCTATTTGTGACCACATCATTCGATAATATGACCTTTTAAAACCTTTTAAGACCTAAGGGAGGAAAAAACAAAATAACTCTAAAGGCAAAAAACTTAAAAATTAAAGTCAATACCCAAAAGCTCCTATGGTAATTAAAAAGATAAAGTCAAAGAAATAAGAAAACTTGATCAAAAAGGTAATCAAACATGAAAAGGTAAGAAACAAATTCCTGACATAACACAATGTATCCTAAGATTTCCTAGATAAGATCATTTACATATAGAAGAATAGCTATGAACTTGCATTACAACCAATAAATATTTTCAAAAATAAACATTGATGAAATAACAGTAATAATAATACACATTAATTGTTTGTTGAAGCCAACAGACATCCTAAATGGAGAGATTTATATCCTGCAATAATATTGAAATAAAAGAATCACTTCAATGAATTACTATTGTCATTGTCTTCTAGTTCTAACGAGTGTCGGCGGTCATGATACTATCTACTATTACTAATATGAACTTGAAATAAAAATAAGACATGATTTGTTATTCATATAAAGCATTTACAATTTTCATCTAAGAAACCTAGTACCTTATATAGATAATTTTTTGACATTGGTATACATATACATATGAAGAAAAAAGAGTCTCTATAATTTAAAACTTTAATGGAACCTATAAATACAACGATCCTGAATGTGGTAGGAACATCCACGTTCCACCCAACCGTAGATTAGGAACAACTTTCTCTATTCCCTTAATCACGCTCGAGCTAAATTATGGATTCCAAGAGAGGTGATAGTCAACCTCAGATTTAGATCTCCTTGAATTAGTGAGAAATAACATGCCTAACAAAAAATTCTTCACTCATCAAAGAATTCCTTCCATCATACTAAGCAACATCCTGCCTCCACCATATTCCTCCTTCTTATTGTTTATTTTTCCTAGGTCTTTTCTGGAAGCAGCCAATTCCTCTTGAAATTTTTGCAGCTAACAAAATGTCTAATTTCTAGGGCATGCATATTTTTATGAATTCATTTTTTATACTTGTTTCAACATCCCTGAGGTTAACTCTTCCTTGCACCCCATAATTTCATGCATAATTTCCTCATTTAACATGGTTTTCCTCCTTCATTCATAATTTTATTTATTCATATCATTTTATTACATGTTTCCTCAAAGGACCTATTAACGAATTTTAGATCAAATATATTGTATTCAATTAAAACAATAACTCAAAATAAATCATAATTACTAAACAATGTTTATTTCTTGGGGGATGTTACACATCACAATGTAGCAAAAACCCTACAAACCTGTAAGGAAAACATGAAATATTAATCTAATATTTTGACATAAACATGGAGGAATTTCACAATCCGACATAAAACTTCATGAACTTCACAATGTAACAAAACCCTTACAAATATTGCAGTTCCATATAACCCTTCTTGAATATCATGACACACAAATTCATTTAGCATTTTACCGACAAAGTGAATTAATAATTGATTAATGTACCAACCTGAAATATGTAAAACGTGATGAGAATGAACATCAATGAAAAATAAAAACTCTTATAAAATGTCACAAGGTGACATAACCTTTGTTAAATGTTGTAATGTGACAAATCCATCAAGGAATGCAACCAATGGATCATTATGTATGAAGTCCATGGAAAGTTATTACACACATCATAACATGACTAATACATTAAGGAATTTATCTAGAATTCCTCAATGAATGTAACAATGTGACATAACCATGGAGGAATATTCCATTGTAACATTGATCAAGAGTTGTTCTGATCCCAACTATGGTATCATATTTAGGAGAGATTTAATATTACAATCCAATAATAACGTCAACGAACATTGCAAATATTACTGTAACAAATAACCATGGAGGTTAATGTCATAATCGAACATAGCACTTGATGAATGTCGTAAAGTGAGAAAACCCTCGAAAACCTTTCGAGGAACATTGAAAAGATGAATTTCATATTATGACATAAACATGGAGGAATTTTGCAATCCAACTTAAAACTTTATAAATGTAACAATGCAACAAAATCCTTGTGGTAATTGCACATAACCCTTATTAAACATTATATTGCAACAAAACCACTATTGAATGTAGTAAGTAACCATAATAAACTCTTAATGAGGAATTCATAAAGTAAACGTAAGTCAACTGAGATGAAAATCACATAATATATATGATTAATTATAAACCTATCAGTTTCATAACCTATTTGATTCATAACATTATTTTGTATTAGAAATTAATCCTTAAACATCATAATCCAATGAAAACATTAATGCACATATTCAATGGGACAAAAACATTAAGGAATATATTGAGAAACTTAGCTAGAATGTGACATAAAAAATTGATTCATGTACTAAGACAACATAAGTTAAATGTGATTAAAATGAACATGAGTGAAACATGAAACCCTTAGAAAATGTTTGAATGCGACAGAAACTTTGTTCAATGCCATAGTGACAAACCCATTTGGGAATATTTAACAAATACAAAATTATGTATGAGGTCCATGAAAGGCTATGGTACACATGATAGCATGACTAATGCACTAAATAACTTAGCTAGAATTCTTCCATTAATGTCACAATGCGGTATAATCATGGATGAAGATAACATTGTGACATTAATGAAGATATGTTTTCACCACTACAATGGGATCACCTTCAGGGGAAATTCAATATTATAATCCAATAGATCCTTCTAGAAACATTAAAAATATGAATTCCACAATGTGGCATAGCCATGGAGGTCCATCATTAATGTCACAATGTGACAACCATAAATAAAAGTCTCATTCTAACATTCATCAAGATTTTTTTTCATCCCTATTATGGGAACATCTTTAGGAGATAAAACCTTTAAAGAACAATGTAAATATCAATGTCACAATGTGACACAACCATGGAGGATTTTTGCAATCAAACATAGTACTTGATGGATGTTCCAAAGTTACAAAACCATTGCAAAACCTTTGAAGAACATTGAAAACATGAATGCCAAATTGCGACCTAAACATGGAGGAATTTCGCAATCCAACATAAAACGTGGTGAATGTCACAATGCAACAAAACCATTCAAATAGTTTCATTACAATGCAATTCCATTGAGGAACTTAAGATAATGCAACATAACCATTGCGTAATGTATCCAATATGACATAAATTAAACATGATTACGATGAACATCAGCGGGAGATAAAATTATCTAAAATTTTGTAATTGATAAATCCTTTACTAGATGTCATAATGAAACAAATCCATCAAGGAATTCAAACACAATGCAACACGACCCTTCAAGAATGTATCAAATTCATATAATACAAGCAAAATGTAGCATCCCCTTACTACCTCAGCCGAAAATACAAAGCATAAGTAAATGACACTGTAAGTACCGATTCTAACTTCATAAAAGTTGTAAATTGTAATGTCCCCAAAATTTGAAAAAAAAATAAAATTATTAGGCTACCTAGTTACTACCTGAAATGGATATTAACTTATCTTTTGGGGAATGTGTTGAACTTTGTTTGTGAAACTGAAATGTCGTCAATTGTTTTTACCATTTCTAGATGTTTTCCCCGATGTGGTTATTAATTTAATTCTATAATGTATTTAAGTTACTTGGTCTAATTTAGATGGTTATGCTGTTCATTAATAATTTCTTATCATGCATTTATGTGTATCTATGTTCAGTTTGTAGCTTCCTTACTAGATATAAGTTTTGTTTACTGGTTTATGGAAAGTCCTGAATTAACTTTTAATTGTCAAGGGGTGGAGGGGGGGAGCTTGTATCCCTTATAGGATCACTTGGAGAGGTAACTGGTTTTACTTGACATTACAGGGTTTAATTAGTTGATGTTGAACTAATGCAACTCTTCTTCATTTTGTATAGGTTCATTAGGTGAATAAAAACTTTCTATGACAGTTAAAAAAAGACAAGTTACCTATGCTAAACTACTTCACCGCTTTGGACGACAAAAGGACCACATTACTATCTTAGCGATTCTTATTACTATTGTTACTGTTATTGTTTACCCATGGCTGGGTTTATTTATACCTACGTCTAACTGGATGATTGTTATTATTATGGTTCTAAGACCTTAAATAATCTCCAAACTTGTGTTTAAAATTTATATTCTTTGATTGTTATGTGAAAGGCTTAGGTTAGTAGACTTTATGTAATGTCCCCAAAATTTCAATTTTTTTTATTAGGCTAGTCAAATACTACATGAGATTGACATTATCTCAACTCATGTAGAGTGTGTCATACTTTGTTTCACTGCACTGTATTGTCGTAAGCTGTTCTTACTTCCTTTTCTCTATTTTCTCGATGTGGTTATTATTGTAATGCTATGTTGTCATTATGTTGCTTAATATTTGAGTTCGATGGTTATGTATTTACATGTATGTATATAGGGTCAATTTCTTACTCATTGGTTATAAATTTTGATTACTGTTTATGAATATTTTTGACTTAACTTGTATTGTCAAGGGGTGGAGTGGCGGGACTTGTTTCCCTTGTAAAAACACCAAAAAGGTAACCGTTTCTACTTGTCACAATAGGGTTTACTTAATTCTTATAAAAATAATTCATTTCTTTCCTTGTCGTGTGCAGGTGCACTTGATGATGGAAAACTGACTATAATGGTGACATAAATACGTACTGTCTATGCTTCACTATCACACAAATCGGATGATGGGAAGACTTACAGTCCTCTCTTAGTGAATATTACTATGGTTTTTGTTTGTTGTTTATGCAAGGCCAAGTTCTTATTAAGCGTATATTGCACTGGTTACCATTATGGTTTAATGGTCTTATGACCTTGATTTAATTATTCCTACACTTTAACATTTACATGGTATAATTGGAATTTTTAAAAGGCTTAATATATTATATAGTATCACTATCTTTATTATGGTCTTTGTGTAAAAGTTTGAAGGCATAACATGTGCCATTCAGGGCATATTACATATTCTATTAATTATGGCTATATCCTAATTCTTTGATAACAACGTTGGGTTTTAGGGAATGCATGGTGGATAGATATTGCAGTCTCTTGTGGGGTGACATAAACTATACTATTTAGGTTTTGATCTCATGTAATGGAGGCCTGGGTGGTGAATTTAATGTGCTCTATAAAGTGTGGGTCTCAATATTAGGGCTCGGACTAGCGCCATGGTATGGTTCATTTATGATTTTTTTATGGAGGCTCTACCTCTGGTCTGCATTGTGGAATGGAGCTTGGAGGTGGGTTGCACTTAAAGGTATGTATTCTAGTCTGGTTTGGAAGAAGTTGTTTATTTGTTTTAGTTCGGGTATTCGGCATACTCCTTATCCTCCCTTTGGTTTGTTGCAGGTCGTAGGGTTTCGACAGCTTGGGTTGTGGGTCTCCCAGGTGGCCAACGCATTACCCTCTACAGGTAAGCCCTGCTGTTAACATATTGAAACTTGTTCCTTCTTTTTTGTGGGTGTCATGACAAAGCATGAAGCTCTTCATTGGATGAATGCTTGGTTTCATGTTTTACTGGTTGCGAATGGAAAATGGACTATCTGTAAATTTATGGTAAATCATCCAGAGATGTGTTTATATATATTTTTTTTAGGTTGGGTTGGTTCCTTTGGGTCGATACTGTTTGGAAATCCATATATTTAAATGAATACTCTGTTGATCATGTTTTCCATGGATAAATAATACAAACTCTGCGTTTTTTGCGTAAATTAATAGGTATGGTATTTGGTGACAACACCATTTCCTGCAATGGTGCAATTGCTTGACTATGTATATTCATATATATTTTGTAATTGTTTAAAGTGGTAATGCATTTGTTGATATGAATACATCGTGGTTATGATTCTTAGGTTGGTACTAGTTTGACTGTGTGTAGACTTGTATTTCTTGTTTAAGCTCTTAATGTAATTATGTTAACAATGTTACTTGGCATTTGTAATCATTCCTTTGATGGAAATGGCATTCTCGCCATTTAGAGTAGCGACTGTGTTGGTTAGTATTGTTTTGGGATGTTTATTTGGAAATGGCCATAATTGTTGGGGTTTATCTTTATGAATGAAGTGTCGTTGCTATGAATTAGCATTAACAAGTTTTTAATGGACGTGTGTTAGGGGTTTACTATTTGTATATAATGGAGTACTGTATTGTACATGGTCGTGAGCCATGAAATTGATAAGGCGTGTAACTCTAACTTGGGTTTTAATTTTTGTGTTAGAGATATAATGAAGTATTTTATGCCCTATGTAGTTTGTATAAATGAAAAAATGATAGAGTGTTTGGGAAAACGTAGCTAACGAATCCTACAGGATTCGATGTTGGCTAATAATTGGGGTTTGGAAATTGAAATGGGGAAACGTTGACAAAGCAACGATTTCGATCTGTATTTACGGCATTTGAATTTTGATTTATAATGCAGACTATGCAAACAGTATATGAATTATTTACAACGTTTAAAATATGCTAACGAATCCTACCGGATTATTTTTTAGCCATGTTTTTAAATATATGTTGGAAAAATGTAAGTCGTGAGCACATCGGGATTTGATCCTGGCTATGACGGTTGTAAACGATGAGTATTGTGAAATACTGGTTTGGGCATTCATGCCTGCATGATTGGATCTTGTGACCTCTTTTCATTTATATGATATATTAAATGAGTTGAGTGATTTTTTTATAGTTGACTTATTACGTGGAAATCTCTCTTATGATATAAGATTTGGATATTTGTATTCTATATATTAAGTATATGGTTTGATTATTATGAATCTGGAAATGGTTCTCATAGAAATCAGATGTCTTCGATAGCTTAATTGTATGATTTGTTGTTTACTTATAATCATGAGGATGAATTACTTATAGTTTTGATTATTTACAATGTGCACACAGACCATTAGAGGTTTCGATGGTTTTAGCTTGGCATTGATTTTGTTTACAAAGTGAAAATATATTGTTTATCAATTTGTTTATAATATTTTACTTAGAGCTTAGATTAATTCTATAGATAATAGTTGGGTTTATTCATAATTAATAATATGGATTATAGTTTGGGTTTATTTCTATTTAACATAAGCCTGCTGGCAATATGCAATCTGCCATAAGAGATAATATATATAGGCTCTGTTTCGATTTGTTCTAGGTCTTGGAAATAAATTTAAAGATACGAAATTAAATGCAGAAATTAATTTAGAAAAACAAAACCCTTAAATATTTTAGATAGGAAATAAATTGCAGACATAGTTTTAGAAATAAAACATAAACCATTAAATTATGAAACAAGAAATAAATTGTAGACATAGATTTATAAATAAAACCTAACCCCTTAAATTATGGAACACGAAATAAATTTCAGAAATGAACTAGGAAACAAAATCCTTAAATACTTGATCAGGAAATGCACTAGACAATGAAAGGGAAAAATAAAGAACCTCATACCTACAAGATGAAGCTATTTCAAGTTGAAAACCTACACACTCAAATACCAGCATTAAAAAATTCACAAATAGATCTAACCTCTGTATAGATAACCGAATCACTTGGAAACTACCACATTCATCCCAACCATGACCCAAAATCGTTCCTAGATTTAATATGGATACCCCCGAGCTTGTTCCAATATGCAAGTAGATTAGAGATTCTAAGGTGAGGATTCTCTAATTGGGGTTTCAGGTTCTGAACCAGTTCTCTTTTTTCCTCTTAGGAAAATGTTCTCCAAGAACTGTCTTAAGAATAATGAGGCAGAATATGAATCACGAAAAATACGGAAGATCCCCAAGCCTCTCTTTGGCTTGGGTCTTTATACGAAGACTTTTCAGTCAAATGGGAAGTTAAATCAATAATTATTTAATTTATTGATTTAACCCTTTTATTCAATTTAGTCACTTTTACTATTTAACTTAGGAACTTTTAACTAGTTCCTATTTCGACTCCTATAGGTTTTTTTAATATTTAATTATGTTTTAGTAATAATAATAATAATAGATGGAGACTTTCTTTATTTCTTATACTATTAATATTATTAATATGCTTACTCTTTATACATAGCATGTATAAAATATATACTTATATATATATATATATATATATCATATGTTAACACTTGTCTTTAGGTATCATATAAAATGATCCCTAAACTTAAGACACTCTGTTTATTAAGGCCTTCAGGTAGGGGTTAGGTATACTAGGATAGGAAACTATGAACCTCCTTGCATGTTGGATTCACTCATATAACATGATAGTTATTCAGTACTTGATGAGATACAAAAACTTGAAATTTCATTTAATCACTTATAAATAAGTTAGATGAGATCAATGCTTTATTCGAGTCCTTTTTACTCAACATAATTAATTCTTTTTAGTAAATCCTAGCATTATCCAGAGCCCATACTCAATGCTAAAAACAAGGAGTTACAAACTTAGTGCAATTCCAGAGCTCCTCACTGAACACTAATGTTAGGATATACTTGTAGGATAGACCTAGGGACACAATGGCCAAGGATTCGATGTTCTAGATCTTATGATCAACATCAAATTGGAAGTCTCCAAGGCTTATTCCCAACACTTCCAATTTATCTTTTCGTGTGATTCAAAGATTCATGCTAAAGACAAAGGTTTTCATAAATCGTGTTGTAGAACTTCTTGCTCAACACAAAAATAAACACGCATGTGCTCAAGAGCTTCTCGCTCAACACAAACATTTAAATACTCATGTGCTCCATGTTGGAGACATTTACCATCATACACACTCTTTTGGTCAAATTGGCCTAGTTAAACCACTATCCTAAGTTTAATTGACATCAGTGGAGCATTAATTGTCATCATCCAGTCACACCCACGCCTACCTACAGTCAAGGAGGCTAACTGGAGCACACCAGGGGTGATCTGTGTGACATTAATGCACCTAATTGCTAACTGGTGGTTACTTTCAGGTCAACCATTCAGTTTCAGTCAGTTAAGGTGCCTCTAGTCATTAAATATATTATTTAATAATTATTTATTATTATTTAATGAACTGGAGTCAACAAGGCACCTCCACCAACTTTCGATGGTCAGTTCAGCTTCAGTTAACCTCATCAGGGTTCATTGGAGTCATGCAAGACTAGCACTTGATGGTTGGATTGCTATGACATGTGTTTGATCTCCTTTAGTTGAGATTCAGTCATTTATTGCACTCCAACTTTAGTTAGGGTTTGGTGAGTCAATTAGGGTTTTGGTCAAATGGTTAACTGAGTGATATTGTATGGTTGAGATTTAATTAAGCTAGACTCACTCATTGAATTTGATTTGCCCCTTAGGTATTCAAATTCTTCATGGAGTTAAGCCATTGCTCAGCATGGAAATTGTAACCCATTATTGTTTATAAAATATACAGAGAGGAAACCTATTCTGGTTCCAGTTATTTTCCAATTCATGAGTATTTGTTAATTATTCTTTGATGATTTTGATTCCTAGTTCCTAGATCATGTGCAAGAATTAATATGGTATCAGAGCATACGGCGGGACAAAGAACAATCTCTCAAAAAGAATATTTTTGATAGATTTCTCCATGAGAAGTGAGCAATAGCTCAAAAATATAGCAGTGCACCAGAAGCCAAGGCTTACCACTCAATATCCCAAGTAAAGAACTTGTTGATCAAGCTTTCTTTATTGACTATGCTGGGTGTGATGAAAGCCTAGAATGTGCATGCTGTCTGACCTTATTTTTCCTTTTCTGTTTTGATTTTCAGGTTTGTACAGGTGAAGCATTCACTACAGCATATCCAGATGGCCTCCTCAGTACCTCTGTTGACTCCATACAATTTCCACACATGGAAAACTAAAATGGAAAACAAATTGAAATCCAAAGGACTCCATAGAGTCACCATGGACACTGAACCTGAGCCTGGATTTGCCATAGAAAAATCAAGATTCTTGAACAAGAAGGATGAATCCTTCGGTTTCTTATGCCTCTCTATTTCCGATGACCTTCTCTTCCATCTTACGGATCTGAAGACATCGAAACAAATATGGGACAAATTGGAATCTCTATATGGAAAGCATGATGACTTGAGATTTTACTAACTCGAAAATGAAGTCATGTATCTCCAACCTTCCAATTTCAAGAATCTGAATGATTTCTTTACAAAGTTCAATTATACAGTTTTTCTCTTGAAGCAATGGAAAGTGGAGAAGGAGGATGATCAGCTCATCCTAGCCATCCTCTCTAAACTCGAGGCTGATTATTCAGTTTTTGTTTCTACATTCCATGTGGGGAAGATCACAATTCCCGAATGGAAGATGCCTACACTCAATGGCTTCATTGAGTCCCTAAATAGTGAACATGACAAGCTTGTCCAGACGGGGATCATTCGATCTTCCTGTGATCAAGCCCTCCATGTCTCGGGGCCCAAAGATACGAAGGGTAAAGGAAAGCAGCAGAAAAATTAGAAAACTAAATTTGATGCTCCAGAGCCTAGATTTGAAAATCAACAGCATGATGAATCTTATGGCTGAAGGAAGAACAAAGGAAAAGGGCACAATGGGAAAGAAAAAGTCAGGTGTTCTTACTGCGGGAAGGGTTTTCAACCTGAACATGCCTGCATGAAGAAAAATATTGATGAAGCAACCTCTCTCCTTAAGAGGAATCACATCAATCTTTCGGACAGCTTTCGAAGGAGAGATCATCAAGATCGGGAACCACAGCATGAGAAAGGTCATGCCCTCATGGAAAGCACTTCGAAGTCCAAATCACTGCTGATTAACAGTGGACATTCGAATCACATGATGGATAAAAACATATATACTAAAACATATGGTTGTAATCTCATAGATCACATAAGGTTACCAATAATACATACTAAAACATATATATCTATAAATCAGAGACAGGAGACAAGAACATATAGGAAAATCGATTATATTATTGCAATGAGTTCATACAAGGCAGAGAACTGAACTGAGTTCTCGTTTGGCTCAACATCCTAATATATACAATTTAAAAATAGTTACAAAATAACTACGTGTCGGATCGGTGAACCGACACGACTTTTAGTTAGCCGACTTAATCTTCTAGTTTAGTCGGCTGACTGACTTAGTCGGCTGATTGACTAAGTCATCCCATCGACTTAGTCTGCTGATCGACTAAGTCGGTCTTCATTCAATTCGACTTACGTCAACTTGCTCCTTCCTACATCTCCCCCACAAACAAAACATTTCTTCGTCCCAAAGAAACAGGGAGGTACAAAATGATGTTTTGTTGAATGCTATTGTGGTGGACTGTGCAGCCAGATGGTTGGTCTTTTCTGGATGCATATTTCGACAATGGCTAGAGCTGTTATGGCAAGGTGATGCTGAAAATCCATACAACTCTGCAAATATTTCTGGATGTTGATTATTAATGTAGCTAATCTTGACAAGACCGACATCTTTTTAGAGAGTGGGACCTCCATAATTTTCTCGATGTTGGGGCCCATGATCTGGTTCTGTTCGTCAGCTGTATCGATGAGTCTTTTCATCTGTGGGTAGATGATGTCGAATTTCTCTAAGTTTGGAAGAGCCTGTTGTACCCACTGATGTGCTTCGCGTTCTAGCTTCTGCAGCTTGTTGGTCTCCAGCACTATTTGTTCTTCTATTTCCTTCCTGAGCGCTGCCTCTATCGTCTTCCTGCCCTCCAAAGCTTGAATGCCTTGACGAGTCTGCTGGGTCTGTTGATAGACTTGCCCATAGTGAGTAGGCCAGTCTCTTAATTTTTCTTCGGTAACGACAGACTCCTCCATGTGGTCCTGCAGCACTTTGTATGCCTCTAAGAAGGCAGTGTGTTGTGCCAGTAGCAGTCGGGTAGTCTCTTCCTTCTGCTCTTCGTCTCTTGGAGACGAGCCTGGATGGTCGATACCATGGTCTCGAAGAGCTGATAGGATCTTTGCAACGATTGATCTATGTCAACTTCAATAGGTCCTGGTATCACAGACTGAGATAGAGCCCTACAATTGCCGAGAAACTCGAGCTGTTCTGCATTTTCATCCGAGAGATATTTAGTTTTTCATGCAGTCCTTGTCTTTGCTTCCTTGGCAAAAGTCTTGAGGAGTTGGCCAACTTCTGTGTTAGTCAATGAGCTTGCATCCTTTAAGCTGATCTGAAGTCTGGAAGGATGATGCTCTTTCTTCTTCTTTTGTTTTTCTGTGTCTTTTTCCTGGGTACTTGCAGCAGTTGAGGGGGTTTCGGTGGTTGGTGGGTTTGAAGTCGATGGTTTTTCTAGCTGGGTAATTGGTTTTTCTAGCTGAGATGATGTAGTTGGTTGGGGTATATCTGGCTCGGAATTAGGGGCTGGTGGAGGTGGTGGGGATGATGATGGTGGGAGTGGAGATGATGGCAGCGGTGGTGATGAAGTGGGGGACTAGTTGGGGGTAATGGGTTTGCCGAAATTCGGTTGTAAACCTACCTTAGATAGTGGGTCTGTTTCTGGCGGGTTGAGGAAGTCATCCTGAGTTTTGGGGTTGATGTGTTCAATGGTAGATCGGACATGGCCAATCACGTCTCCTTCTTGGTCTGTTCGGGTGAAAGTCGACGTAATGTGTCCAAAAACCCTGCTTCCAGTATAGAGGGGAGCCTTGGTTTGGATTTTCTGAGCCGACTGGAACAGCTGAGGCAGTGTCTCAAAGAAAGCTTTGAGTTCGATGTCCTTGTCGAACTTTTCTTTCACTGACTTCGGTATCTTGTACAAGTCGAGGGGGTTGGCCGACTGCTGTGCCAGTTCTTGCTCCTCTACTACTAGTGTCGGTGATGGAGGTGGAGGAGTTGACACAAGATTGACGATGTATTCCGGTGTCATTGTTGTTTTGGGCTTCTTTGGTCAACCCTCAAGGGCTCCTGCTTCAAGAAACCGTTGAAACCAATTTTCAACTGGGACTTTGTTTGCAGCGGCATCCTCTACAATATCGACGGCTGCAGCTACTAGCTCTTCCTCATCTTCAGACGACTTAGCTACAATAATCTTGCGCTTACCTTTGCCCTGCTGTACTTTTTGTGCTCTGATTTTCCTTCTGGTGGCAGCTATCTCAGTGGCCAATTTCTTGATGATGCCTTTTGACAAAGCATATTCTAGGTTATCTTGCTCGACTCCGTTCATTGCTTCCTGAGTTGGGGCGATGCTTGCTGGAGCCGGAGGGTTTGCTTGCTGTTGTGGTTGTGGTTCTG
Source organism: Pseudotsuga menziesii (assembly GCA_001517045.1). Lineage (NCBI taxonomy): Eukaryota > Viridiplantae > Streptophyta > Pinopsida > Pinales > Pinaceae > Pseudotsuga > Pseudotsuga menziesii. The sequence goes on from LPNX011053553.1 coordinate 18,278, forward strand.
TCAGCTATTGTTCTTTCGACGATTGTTCTTTCGGCTGTTGTTGTGTCGGCTGTGGGTCAACTCTGGTTGGAGGCTTGATGGTTATTTATACCCGACTAGTGGGCTCGACTAGGGTGTCCTCTGACACAAATGTACTTATGTACAGGTTTAACTCGTAGTATTCCTCTTTCTCCTGGTCGGTCAGTGGCTCCTTTACTGAGAAGTCAACCTGTTTGGATTCCTTCAGCAATGGTATGTTGGTCTTCGCCTGTTGAGTCAACTACCAGAAGATTTGCTCAGCAGTCAGGTAGTAGTCGAGGGCGGCAGCCTTGGGGTCTTCGCCTTACATATACCAGACCGCAGTATGGTCGAGCTCCAACTGTATGTGAGACTTCGTCGATAGATTGCATCGGATGTTCTGAGGCACCCGCCATCTGGTCATGCGAAGCTTTAACTATTGGAACCAATTTTCCAGAAAGATTTTTCCTTGCACCAACTCATGCAGGGTTCCTTTCAGAGAGAAGGGTTTGAACCTGTTCATGTGGAATTTGGTTGGTTCCCAGAAGACTGAACTTCATTCTAGACAAATGTGGTACATAACGAGCCAAAGGATGAGGGAGGGGAACTTGATGATTCCTCCCATCTCTTGGCATCGTTCACAAATAGTTTTGATCATGTCGGTGACATAATAGCCCCATCGATATATTTGATCGTCGGTGGCAATTATGTTGACGGGCTCCATCATTTCCAATTTAAGGTCGCTACGTCAACCTGCTAAGGTAAGTGTGATGGCGATGATTTTGGACACAATCTGTGGCATTCGAGTGGTAATCTTCCCGATCATCAATCCTTTAGAATTTTTCCTAGACAATGATCCTGTGAGCTCTTGGACCAATCCTTCCTTGATTTCGATTGGTACAGGGTTCCCTTCGTTAGACAGACCGGTGAACTTGGAGATGATATCTCCGGTAATGTTGACCAGTCGGTCAAAGTAGAACCGACTGTTGTGGTATCGACTGATGATAAACTTGATTGAAGCTTCTTTTGTCCCACCAAATCTTGCCATCAAGGGTGCATTGGGATAGTTGAAGATGGTGCTCCATCAGACTTTTTCAGCCGCTTGGGTCATCTTCTTGTCAACGAAGGCCCACTCTTGGATCTCGGCCCAAAGTTTCTGCCATTGTCCGTCCTGTACTTTGGCATTTTTTTTATGCTTTAGTCGGCAGATCAAGGGTGTATCCTCAGCCTGTAGCTCTTTCGCTTTGGTCACTGCTTTGGTTTGCTTGGGGGCCATTATGTCATTTTGGTCGGGGTTACTATAAGTTTCTGGGTTTTTAGTCAACTGACTGTGCGAGTGCTCTGTATGTAAAGGGTGTGGTGAATGAACCTTCGACGGTCCCGTATTTATAGGCGATGGTGTGGCTGCATGTGGGAATGGATGTATTAATGGTAGAATTAACGGTCCAACTGCAATATGCGAGTGTGGAGTAATGGGGAATTGCTTTTGGTGCTCGAGGTCATAAATGTGTGATGGGACTTTCGAGGTTGTCGGTCGGTCTCGATGCTGAGAATGGTCGACCGGATTGGTCGATGAAGATGGTCAGAGGTGATGATGTCAGTTGTCGAAGTAGTGAGTTCCTGTCATGTTTTGGTGTGTCGGGTGTAGTACTTTGTTTTTGGAATTTTTTTTAGCTTTTTATGGGTTTTGATTAATGGTTAAGGTCGTTATATGATTTTTTTATTTTTATTTTTTTCAGTTTTTGTAACGTTTGAGTCGGGCTCCATTAACAAGCTTTCGAAATACTAGGCCCTGCAATGTTTTTAGTCGGACTGAACTGTTGGGGTGTATCTCTTCGACAAGGTAAGGTCCCATCCATTCTGTGTGGATTTTCTTGGTTTTTTCTTTGACTCGACTATTATAGAGTAATGCAAAGTCTCCGACTGACAGGTTTTTGTTTTTGATGTTGCGGTCATGCCATGCTTTTTGCTGTTGCTTGTGAATTTCTTGGTGTTGTATAACCATGAGTCTGTGTTCTTCTAGCTTGCTAAGTTGAAATAGTCGGTTCTTTCTTGCATGTTTGACATCGACATGTAATAGGTGTGCAATAATAGGTGTCTGCTGTCAGAAATGTAGGGGGGCGACTGCTTCTTACCCGTAGACTAGTCAAAAGGGGGTTTGGTTAGTCGACCATTTATAGGCTGTCCTATATGCCTAGAGGACCGCAGGAATTTTCTCATCCCAATCGTCTTTGTCAGTATTGCATATTTTGGTTAACCCTTTTGTCAATGTTTTATTGAAAGCTTCAATCGCGCCATTCGAATGAGGGTGATATGCGATGCTTCATCGGTGGTCGATGTGAAATTGGTCGGTCAAATTTTTGATGGTTTTATTGATAAAGTGTGATCCTTGGTCGCTGATCCGAATCTAGTGATGATGTTTTCGTAGATAAATTTAGCAGCTACCTCACTTGAACATGTATCGACGGGTTCAGCTTCTGCCCATTTAGTGACATATTCTACTGCCGTGATAATATATCGTGCACCTGATCATTTGGATGGGATAGGAAATGGTCCTATGAAGTCTATAGCCTAGATGTCAAATGTGAGACTGGGGTTTATAGATATCAATGGAATATCTACACTCGATAGAGGTTGACCAAGTCATTGACATCGGTCACATCGACTAACAAAGTTTTTGCAATCTCTGTGGATCCTCGACCACCATAATCCCGACTGTTGGATTTTTCTTGCAGTTGTATCTGCTTGAAAGTGTCCTCCTGCAGGTCCATAGTGTGCTTCATGCATGATTTGGTCTCACTCAAGGTCAAGTACACACCTTCTGAGAATGTCGTCTAACCCCATTTTGTATAGAAATTGATTGATGAGGCTGTAAGGGGCATCCTTCATAGCTAAGATTTGTTTTTTCTTAGAGTTCAGACCTTCTGGTGCCTGACCTGTCTCTAAGAACTGAGCTATTTCTTCAAATTCTTCTGGCACTGCTTCTATGCGAAATAAATGTGCATCCGACAAGTTGTTGTTGACTCCGGTCGGTTCCTCTCCTGTGTCTATATGGGATAGGTGGTCGGGCCCGACATTTAACTTCCCTGGTCGGACCACGACTTCAAACTCAAATTCTTGAAAAAGATGTAGCCAGTGACAGATTATCCCATGATGGAGGGGTTTATTGACAAGGTATTTCAAGGCTTGATGGTCGGTATAAAATGTGAAGGGGTTGGCCAAGAGGTAATGTCGATACTTTTGGAGGGCAAAGTAGGGCTTCTGTTTTAGTGGTCGAATAGTTCCTTTCAGCCTTATTTAATTTTTGACTGCTATAAACTATAGGGTAATCCATCCCGTCATCCCCTGGTTGAGTTAGGATGGCTCCGATTGTGATTCCTGATGCATCAATATGCACATGAAATTTGGTCGACCAATTTGAAAATTTGAGTATGGGGGCTTCGACCAGTTTTCTTTTCAGTTTGTTGAAGGAGATTTGGCATTCCTCTGTCCACTTGAACTCTTGATCTTATTTTAGTAGGTATTCCAAGGGGTAGGTCATATCTGAGTAGTGTCTTATGAACTTTCTATAGTAGCCTGTATGGCCAAGTAACACCCTGACTTGTTTAGGGTTTATTGGTGGTTTCAGGTCGAGGATGATTTTAATTTTGGCAAAGTCAACCTTGATACCATCTTTACAGACAATATGACCTAAGAGTATGCCTATGGGAGTCATAAAGATACATTTCTTAATATTCAGGGAGATTTGAATCTATCGACATCTCTCTAGCATAAGTCGAAGCCATTTGCAGTGATCTTTTAAGGTGGAGTATATAGTCTAGTCGTCGAAGTATACTGCCATGGTCTTATATATGTATTCTTGGAAAGTCTTGACAATAATTTGGTAAAACACTGCAGGTGCATTATTTAGCCCAAAAGGCATAACTCTCTAAGCAAAGGAACCAAATTCACAGACAAATGGTGTCTTCTTTTGATCTTCTTTTTCTATGGGTACTTGGTTGTATCCTGAGAATTCATTTGTGAATGAGTAACATTCATGGCCTGCAAATTCGTTCAAGATCTCATCAGCAAAGGGGGTAGGGAATGGATCTGTTAATGTTACTTTGTTGAGCTCCCTAAATTCGACACAAATCCTTAACCTTGTCGGGTCATGTTTCTTGGGATGGATGACCATGGGGCTTTCCCATTCAGACTGGTCGATAGGGTAAATGATCCCTGCTGCTAACATGTTGTTGATTTCCTTTTTAACTATCTCCTTGTACTTGTGAGCTAGTTTATAAGGTATTTTCTTGACAGGTCGGACATTAAGTTTAGTATCAATTTACATTTATCCCATTTCCTGTACTAAGCCTTTTAAGTATTTATAGTCCCTGGCAAAGACATCTTGGAATTCTCTAAGTAAGTTTACTATTTCGGTGGTCTGTTGTTCATTCCAGTAGTCACCAATTTTGGCTATTTGGGGTCGGTCGTCATTTGAAATGTCGACCTATTTAGTTTTCACTTTGGCATCTAGCCACTCTGGTGCTTTACCTTCGTTGATCGGTTGACTTCCTTCTTTGAACTATGAGAATGTAGCAGGAAAGTTGGCTACAGTCATTCTGTCAATATCTGGTTTGTCGGTGGTCTCAATTTTCAGGACTGAATGGATAGATTTTGTTGTTTCAATATAGTCGGTTTTCCATTTGAAGCTCTTGCCTTTTGTATTTTCATTTTCTAAGTGTAAATGGGTCATCTGTGGTCTGAATTCGATTTGTATATTGTTATAGTCCTTGATCTATCAGTGGTTCAGGGAGGGTTGTTTTTCGGTCAGTTGGAGAAATTGTTTGATTTGCTGTGCTGTCTCAGCCAGTTTTTCATTTTGAGGTATGAACTGGAAGTCTTTGATAAACTTTTCCTTGAGTTCCTGCCAAAAGAATGTTTCACCTCTAGCTTCCTCCATCTTATACCATTTATTGGGTAAGTCAGCTAGGGTTGAAGGGAACAAATGTGGCCAAGTTCTCTCATCTTTATATCCAAGTCTTTTCCACTCCTTTTCACAAGTCTTAATGTGTTCTTCTGGGTTTTCTCCTTGGGTAAAAGTAGGGATCTGGGCTTGCTGGGTTAACTTCTTTCCACCAAACCTTTCGACAAAGAAAGTCGAAGCAGTTGTCTAGGTTTGGAGTTTTGTCTGATGGGTATCCCACCATCTAGCTACTTGACCTGTAAATGTTTCGACTAAGCTTTGGAGTCGACCATGTTCTCTAATGTTCTTAGATACTTTTTCAATGTGCATGACTAGGGATTCCCTCTCCTTATACCTGGGTAGTTGTGTAGCGTTTAAGTTGGTTGGTTGTAAGGTAGGGCATTCCCTTACTTTCTTTTCAAAAATTTTGGGGATAATGGATACTATGAAGCACTGTCGGGTGGGTTTTTTCTGTACTTTTTGGATAGTCCAGAACCCTCTTGCTAGTGTTTCGTAATTTTCCATCTCCTAGTCATACAGTTCAGCATCTGAGTTATAACCAATTGAGTCTTGGTTACCTAAGTAAAGTTCTCCATGGATGTTGGGCTCAGTGCAGTCCGTATTGTTGTGGATCTGGTAAAGTTGTCTGATATCAACTTCCTCATCAATCAGTTTGGTCCAAGGTTCTCCTTGGGAGGGATTAATGGGTACAATGACTTTGTGACCATTTCCTTTTAGCTTGATTCATTCCTTGTCTAAGGATATGGAGGCTTTCATCTTCCGTCCCCAAGGTCGACCGACTAGTGCTGGGAAGGAATTAGAGCCTTCTTTTGGGTCAATAATTTCAAAATCAACCTTGGTCGAAATTCCTTTAATGGTCGTGTCGACATTTTTCCAAACCCCAGTGGGTTCAATGAGACCTTGGTTGGTGAGTTTTAGGTAAATACCTGACTCGTAGAGTCGAGGTCTTCCCATCTTTTCCCATGTATCCCGATTCATGATATTTACCTGAGACCCGAAGTCAAGAACTACTTGTTGGACATGCTAACCTTCGATTTCTAGGTCGACAAGTGGGTCGACATCGTTTTTGTCTTTTTGGTTTAGGCTGCAGATGTTCTTAGTTTGTTTTTTCGTGTTAGTACTTTTTATTTGATGCAATAAATCAATGAGCTGAGCCACAGATTTGTCTGTTTGAGTGAGATAGATTAATTGCTGTATTGTGTTAGGTTGACTGCTAATGAGGTCTTCCTATTCTGCAATGTCGTGAAGTATGTGGGTTGCCTCTTGATATGTGTGTTTTTGCTTTATAGGGTCAGGATAAACATTTGTGTCTTTAATCTTGTTAATTTGGGGGTTATCAGGCCTTGTTTTTGTGCCTTGTCGAGTAACAATATGTAAATTCTTAGTAGTTAGTACATCATGCTTTTGTACACAAGACAAGACATTAACATTTTTATTCATATTGATTTTCTCTAACATAGTAGGAAAATCCTCAAGGGAATGATCGCCTACTCCACAGTGTGTACAGAATTTAAGATCAGTTCTGTCCTTGTACGGACAATCTACATAGTGGTGACCTTCCTTGTAGCATGTGAAGCACTGGGTGGGTCAACGCGTTCGGATGTCACGATTCCTAGGGAATCAACACCTTCCTCCATAACCCTGATGTCGGTTTTTGTACTAGTTCTCATATCGCCGGCCATTGTATCTTTATCCATTCTGGTTGTTTGTATTGTTTTGCTCGTTGTTTTGCGCTACTGTATTTTTTTGGTAGACCGCTTGATAGTTCTATCAGTTTTTTAGGTTTAACTGACAGTCGACCGTGTTGTGACTTTTGGTCTTGCAGATGGCACACCAGGAAGCCTTTCCATTCTTCATGTTAAATGGACAATCTTTCATGGAGTTATCTCTGTGTTCCTGGCAAATGTCACAAAATGATTTAGTTTGTACAAAGTGGATGTCTTGTCGGCTATATTGCTGTCGACAATTTTCTTTCGAATGACCAGCCATCGAGCAGTTGGTACACCAGATCTCCTTATTCTTGAGGGTTATCTCCTTCAAAGACTTCTGTACGTTATCGAGATGTTCCTCTAATCTTTGGTCTGTCGGATAGGCAGGTATGTCTTTGTCCCTCTCGACCTGCAGAGCTTTTGTTAGCGCGTCTTCATACGTTTTGAACATCTCCAGACTGATATGTCGGTGTAATTTCTACGATAATCCTGCAAGGAACCATTGAATTAGTAACTATTCATCAATAATGTAATATAGCTGGATTAGTAGGTCCTTCCAACATTTGTCATAGTCGCGGACTGTCTCCCTTGGATTTTGTGACGTTGTTTTAAGTTTTTTGGCGGCCAGGTGCTTGGCGTCTGGGGTTTTGAAGAATGACAAGAACTGTGCTTTAATCTCAGATTTCATTGCTCTGGGTTTCCTTTCTGAAAAGGTCATGTACCATGTCAAGGCCCTTTTCCTTAAGGCTCCGGTGAACTGTGCCATTTGTCGGTCTTCATTTGTTACCTGGTTTTCTTCCTAGGTCGACTTGCAGACGAACCAATGTCATCTAGGGTCTTCATCTCCCTCATAGAAAGGAATGTGAGCTGATCCATGACCCATGTCTGAATCACTTTCACTTCTCTTAGAAGTTGGAGGAGGTGGAGGTGGGGGTGGGGGTGGTGGTGAAAGTGGTGGGGTTATTGATGTATTCAAGCCTGCGAAATTTTGGTCGACGGATCTTGAGCTCCCGTCGGTCATTGAGTCATCTTCAACTTGCAGTCAGTTAATGTCGACTTCGGCTGTCGATGGTCCACTCCAAATTGGTGTTCGCAGGTCTTCTTGTTTGATTTATTTTAAAGCTGTATTTGGTGGGGGGGGGGGTGCTCCTTCATGTGTCGGTAAGAGCAAGTGGATACTCCGGAGGGAGGGTACCGCCTGAAACATCACCCAATTTCCTTCAAGTGGTCGACATATAATAAGGTGTCGACCGGTGTACGTTTCATCGCCTAGTCGGCTCCATATACTGAAGTCACCAGCTCATAGTCGGAGGTCATCTTCGACAATAGTGTGTATTCTAGTACACGGATTTGTTGGGGAAAGGTTTATGCTGTCATTGGGAGCTGTTATTTGGAGAGCTTCTGGCTGCTCTATCCACACTTCTTCCTCCTTAGGGGATACCTCTTGCTCTACGCCCTCTTCCTATCGGTCATGACCTGACTCTGGTGGATTCTCTTCATAGTCTTCCTCCCTAGGGTTGCGTTCATTGTGCAGCCCTGTGGCTCTTTCACGTCTTGCTTCCCTTCTCTTCTGTCTTTCGTCCCTTTCTTGTTTCTGAATGTCCGACATACTTTTGTACAATGCTATTTTCCTGAGGTCCTCTTTGGTCGACTTTTCATTACTGGCAATGGTTATTAGGTTTAGAATGACTAGGATCCACTATGCTCTACCTCCGACACATGATTAGCTACCCTCCCATAGCCTACCCGACGCTTTTAGAAAGCCCGGATAGTTCGATTTACTTGCTCAGAAAGTATTCCCACTCTCTTTCTGCAATGAATTTCTCCCACTTCCTCTGCTTCTCCTCCCAGTTGGTATTTGATGGTTGTTCGCACATCGGTGGACGAGGTTCAACGATGTGGCCTGCTACGTTCTCTATCAAGAATTTGAATAGAAAGGTCGGTAGGGAACACAAAAATTGTTCGGTGAAGTCTATGTAAAATTTTTCTTTGACAGTTTCCACAGAAGTTCTGTCTTCGACTGCTTGTTCCTCACAGAAGTCGTCGGCAATTTTCTCAAACCACTTCAATATATTTGTTCGGCCTCCTTGGATTAGTTTTTCTAGCAACTGTTGTTCTTTAGTTTCGTCCGGATTTCTCATCCAGAAGTTGCTTCAAGAGTTGTGGCACTGATTCGACAAATTTTTCATGTGTCTCTGTGAAAAATCTTGCTTTGGCTTTAGCGACTATTAATCTATTCCTTCTTGCGTAATTTTGCAAGTAGTTCACAATTTTACGGTCCCTCCAGTCCTTAATATCCTGTTCTGGTATCATATGTGAGCATATATTTCAGACATGTACTACCGGCAATGGAACCAATGTTGTAATCTCACAGATCACATAAGCTTACCAATAATACATACTAAAACATATATATCTATAAATCAAAGACAGGAGATAAGAACATATAGGAAAATAGATTATATTATTGTAATGAGTTCAATACAAGGCAGAGAACTGAACTGAGTTCTCGTTTGGCTCAACAGCCTAATATATACAATTTACAAACAGTTACAAAATAACTACCTGTCGGTTCGGTGAACCGACATGACTTTTAGTTAGCCGACTTAATCTTCTAGTTTAGTCGGCTGACCAACTTAGTCAGCTGATCGACTAAGTTGGCCCATCGACTTAGTCGACTGATCGACTAAGTCGGTCTTCGTTCAAGTCGACTTATGTCGACTTGCTCCTTCCTACAAAGAACAAAGGAAAAGGGCACAATGGGAAAGAAAAAGTCAAGTGTTCTTACTGTGGGAATGGTTTTCACCCTAAACATTCTTGCATGAGGAAAAAGCTTGATGAAGCAACCTCTCTCCTTGAGAGGAATCACATCAATATTCCGGAGAGCTTTCAGAGGAGAGATCACCAAGATTGGGAACCACAGCATGAGAAAGGTCATGCCCTCATGGCAAGCACTTAGAAGTCCAAATCACTACTGATTGATAGTGGAGCTTCGAATCATATGATGGCTGAAAAATACTCCTTTTCATCCTTGGAGACCAGGAAATCCATCCCCATCCACTTGGGAGATGACTCCACCATCATTACCAAAGGACAAGGTACTGTAGATCTAGAAAATGGTTATTTTTCTAATGTTTTGTATGTACCATCTCTAGCAGAAAATATCCTTAGTGTCTATCAAATGAAACATACAAGAATGCCTAAGAGGGTCTCTTTCATCCCAAATGATGTGGAGATAATAGAAATTGCATCCGCGAAACTCATTGTAAAAGGCCATGCAAATCATCATGCAAAAGCCTATGAGTTCTCTCACTTTGTTGCGGATGCAAAGCCCACTGCTTTGCTAACTCATGGAAATGAGGTTAGTAGGCTGTGGCATGAAAGGTTTGGCCATATTAATTTCAAATATTTGCAGCAACTATATAAAAACTCCATGGTTGAATGCCTTTCGGTCATCAAGGCAGCCACGGGAGTCTGCAAGGGTTATGTGATTGGAAAACACCCTGAGCACAAGTTCGATCGGGGGAAGGCAAACCAAGATACAAGCATATTGGGGCTGATACATTCTGATATCAGTGGTCCAATGCCTATCACATACATGAATGGATCAAGGTACCTCCTTACCTTTATTGATGATTTTTCAAGGTATACATGGGTTTTCTTTCTCAAAAAGAAATCAGAAGTATGTGAAAAATTTTCTGAATTGAAGGCCTTGATCGAAAATGCCGCTGGGATTAAGATCAAGATCTTGAGATATGATAATGGAGGGGAGTATTTTAGTAATTATTTTCTATACATATTCTCCCAAAGTGGTATTCAGGTCCAACATTCAATTCCCTACACTCCCCAGCAGAACGGAGTAGCGGAAAGGAAGAACCGGTCTCTCAAAGAGATGACCACCTGTATGTTGGAGTCAAAGAAGATTGCTGTAAATTTGTGGGTTGAAGCCATGCATTCTGCAGCATACATTTAGAAAAGGGTGCCACATTAATCAGTGAAAGAAAAGAATCCTTTTGAAGCATACTTTGGACACAAGCCAGATGTGTCGAACCTACGGGTGTTTGGGTCCACTGCATGGGCCCGGATTCTGCTTGATAAAAGAAGGGCTTTGCAACCACAGAGCATAGAATGTCTATTTATTGGATATCCTAATGAATCTAAAGGATTAAAGCTATTGCATATGAATACCAAATATATCATCATCGAGAGAAGTGTCAAGTTCGATGAGCCTCTTCAGGAGGTGGAACTAGTGGAGGAGAAAACTGCTGAAATTCCTTCCTATTCCACTGAATATTTGGATGATGAAAATGGGGGTGATGACCCTGATTTGGATACTCTGATTTATGATATCAGTGTGAAGCAAAAATAAGATACTGAATCAGAACCTGAAGTGCAAAATCATCTTCCTACATGGGCCCGACAGACACTCTCCTCCGCAGGAGACAACATTGGAAATCTGGATGATCCAAGGAGAACCCGGTCTGATTTCCAAAGAGCAGGTATTCCACTCTCTTGTTCTGATAATTTGCTGTCTAAAACTTCCTATTTGATGATTATTTCAGATCCAAAATCCTACTACCATGTTCGGAAGGATCCGAGATGGCAAGTTGCCATGGATGAAGAGATGAATTCTCTTTAGAAAAACACTACTTGGGAGCTAGTTCTTCTTCCTTCGGGAAGGAAATTGGTTCAATGCAAGTGGGTGTTTTTTACAAAGGTTACTGCTGATGGAAGAACCTATAAATATAAGGCAATTCTGGTAGAAAAAGGTTTCTCTCAGGTCCAAGGAGTGGACTACCATGAGACCTTTGCACCGGTTGCAAAAATGGAATCCATCCGCCTTGTTTTGGCTATTTCTGCATCCAAGCACTGGGAGGTGCATCACATGGATGTTAATTCAGAATTTATACATGTATATATTCATGAGTAGATATACATGAAGCATCCTGAGGGATACATCACTGATCGATCTTTGGTTTGCAAGCTAAAAAAGTCACTAAACGGGTTAAAACAGGCCCCAAGAGAGTGGTATTCCAAGATGGATGCCTTCCTTCTCTCGCAAAACTTTCAGAGATGTAGATATGATACAAATGTGTATTTCAAGAAGCATGATGGTCATATAATTATCATTGTTTTATATTTTGATGACTTACTGATCACAGGTAGCACAATTGCCTCCATTTTAGCCATCAAAACGGCTCTCCACAATGCCTTTGAAATGAGTGATTTGAGGCTTCTAAAACAATTTTTGGGGCTTGAAATCAAGAAAAATTATGATGGGATTATGGTCACTCAGTCAAAATACATTTCATACCTATTAGTAAAGTTTAACATGGCTGAATGTAGGCCTGCACCATTCCCTTTCCTTTCAGGGATCAGCCTTGAAGAAGGAAAAAGCACACCTCCCATGGACTGCACTATCTATCGACAACTGATTGGTAGCTTGTTGTACTTGACACATTCTAGGGCTGATATTTGTTATGAAATGAATGCTGTATCAAGATACATGCAGAAGCATCATGATCTTCATTGGAAGGCAGCCAAGAGGATCCTCCAGTACATTCAGGGAACCAGGACCTACGACATTCACTATGCTGCAGACTCCGAGCTAGAACTAGTTGGATACACAGATTTCGATTGGGCGGGTGATTCTATTGATTGAAAGTCAACTTCCAGATATGTATTCATGTTTGGTGGTAGCCCTATTTGCTGGTCAAGTAAAAAGTAGGCTGCCATAGCACTATCTTTAGCAGAGCCCGAGTATCGAGGAGCGGTGAATGCTTACATCCAAACAGTTTGGTTGCAAGGCATTCTTTCAGAGTTTGATCTTGGTAGTACTTTGTCCACTATCCTATTTTGTGACAACCAGAGTGCTAATAAGATATCTACGGATCCAGTTACCAGGCAGAGGACCAAACATGTAGAGATTCACATGCACTACATCAGGGAGCTAGTGCATGACAAGACTATCATTCTGCAATACTGCCCGACTGATGAGCAGATTGCAGACATCTTCACCAAGATATTTTCAGAAAAGAATTTCACTTACCTCCGTTCACTATTGGGGGTGAGTTCATCAGGGTGATCCAGACTATTTTTAGTGTTCAGCTTGAGGGGGGTTTTTTTCCCACTGGGTTTTCCCTCTTTTCCTCACTTAGTTTGTTTTGAGCATTGTTTTTTAGTTTCATCATTGTACAGGGTGACCTATGGCCTTAGTTTCCAGGGCCCTAGCATTTTATGCATCTATGTTTTATAACTCTTCCAGAGTATAGCTTAAGGGGGGGTGTTGGAGACATTTACCATCATACACACTTTTTTGGTCAAATTTTCCTAGTTAAACCACTATCCTAAATTTAATTGACATCAGTGGAGCATTAATTGTCATCATCTAGTCACACCCATGCCTACCTATAGTCAAGGAGGCTAACTTAGCCTTCTCCTACAGTCAAGGAGGCTAACTGGAGCACTCCAGGGGTGATCTGTGTCACATTAATGCACCTAATTGCTAACTGGTGGTTACTTTTAGTTCAACCATTCAGTTACAGTCAGTTAAGGTGCCTCCAGTCATTAAATATATTATTTAATGATTATTTATTATTATTTAATGAACTGGAGTCAACAAGGCACCTCCACCAACTTCTAATGGTCAGTTCAGCTTCAATTAAACTCATCGGGGTTCATTGGAGTCATGCAGGACTAGCACTTAATGGTTGGATTGCTATGACATGTGTCTGATCTCCTTCAGTTGAGATTCAGTCATTTATTGCACTCCAACTTCAGTTATGGTTTGGTGAGTCAATTAGGGTTTTGGTCAAGTGGTTAACTGAGTGAGATTGTATGGTTGAGATTTAGTTAAGCTAGACTCACTCATTGAATTCGATTTGTCCCTTAGGTATTTGAATTATTCATGGAGTTAATCCATTGCTCAGCATGGAAATTGTAACCCATTACTGTTTATAAAATATACAGAGAGGAAACCTATTCTGGTTCCATTTATTTTCCAATTCATGAGTATTTGTTAATTATTCTTTGATGATTTTGATTCCTAGTTCCTAGATCATGTGCAAGAATTAATACTCCAGAGATCCTCGCTCAACACAAAACATATCATCAATTATGTGCTTCAGGGTCCATGCCCAACACATAAAATCATACATAAAACATATGTAATTGGATTATGACCAATATATCAAACAAATCATCATGTTCATATGCAATGAGGTTCTAGACCCAATATACCAAAATAAAATATCAAAGTAACATCATAATCAATGGGGATTATGCCCATAAGTGTTAGGTCAAAATTCTGGATATTACATCCCTACCCTCTTAGAACAACATCATCCCTATTGTTCTAGGGACTTGGAATGAAATCATGAATCAAGGCATGGTAAGCATTTCTCATGGTCGTTTCGTTCTCCCGAGTAGCCTCATCAGCCTTGAAGTCCTTCTATTGCACTTTCAACTAGACTATGGTGTGCTTCTTGAGATGCACCTCTCTCTTGTCCAATATATGAAGAGATTCCACAAAATATAGATGCTAACTTACCACACCTTCCCAAGCTCAACGAGATTCATTTTTCTTTTACTTTCAAGTAGACATGGTCACCTATTTGATAATATTTATCTTTTCTTTTCTTATCTATGTATATTTTATGGCGGTCTTATGATTCTTTAATATTTATCCAAACCTTGGTTACGGATTGTTCTAAGTCCTTTAATAAGTCAGCCCCTAACATGAGCCAATCCACCGAGCTATCCCAAGTAACCTATGTTCTACACTTCCATCCATAGAGTACCTCAAAGGGACTCATCTTGGAGGAAGTCTGGCATCCATTGTTATATGAAAACTCTTCAAGATGTAGGTAATTTTCCCACTTGGTGGGCTGGTTCATGACATACATCCGAACCATGTCCTCTATAATATGGCTTACCCTTTCTGTCTGCCCGTCTGTCTGCGGTTGGTAAGTAGTACTAAACTTCAACTACATCTCTAATCTGGAGAATAAGGATCTCCAAAAGTATCTGGCAAACTTAGCAACTTGATCCAAGATGATTTCCTTGGGTATCTCGTGTAATCTAAATATCTCCTTCAAGAAGTTATCGATAATGTGTATTGCCTTGTAGGTCGACTTCACTGGAATGAAGTGTGCTGATTTTGAGAATTTGTCAACTACTACAAAGATAGAATCATTTTTCTTCTTACTATGAGGTAGACCTATAATAAAATCCATACTAATGAACTCCCACTTCCATTCTAGAATGGGCAATGGCTGCAACAACCCCAAAGGATGATGGTGCTCAGCTTTGACCTGTTGACGTTCCTAAAATTTTGCGATAAAGAACACTATATCAGCCTTTAACTTAGGCCAAAAAAAAGTGTCTCTGAAATTCTGTGAGGATGCTTGACCAAATGTCCCCTCCTTCTAGAACATACAATTTGTTTTTTCACCATAGTAGTCTTGTTTCATCTACCGTGTACTATTTTGGTTGTTGAAACAATCTGTCCTCTTGGAACTTCCTAAGGATTTAAACATTGAAAGGGTCAAATTTTTTGGCCATTCTAATCCTCTTATGTAAATCTGAATTGGTTTGACTTAAAGTCACCTCATATATCATATGAGTTCTTTAGCTCAAAGCATCAACAATCCTGTTATCTTTTCCCTTTATATGTTTTAGCTCCATATAGTACTCGCTAAGGAAATCCAACCATCTGGCTTGCCTGGAATTCAGATTTGGTTGCTCAAATAAATATTTCAGACTCATATTGTCCATCTTCAGAAGGAATTTCCTTCTTGTGAGGTAGTGCATCCACATATTCAAGGCGTGGATGATGGCCGCTAACTCAAGATAATGGGTGGGGTATTTCTACTCATGCTCTTTTAACTTCTAGGTTTCATAACAGATCACATAATTGTGCTTAAGGATGACTCCTTAGAGCACTTCCATGCTTGCATATGTGCAAAAAATGAAATTCCCCTTGGGATCCACAATTCGTAGTATCGGTTCGGTTGTCAAAAGCTGTTTAAGGTTTTGAAAATTTTCCTCGCACTTGGTCGTCCATAAGAACTTATTTTCCTTCTTTTTGAAAGTAGTCATGGGAAAAAATATCCTTGAGAAGTTCTCAATGAACTTTTGGTAATAACTGGTTAATCCCAAAAAGGATCTAATGTCATTGACAGTAGTAGGGGTAGGCCAATATTATATGGCTTTAATATTTTTCATGTCCACATCTATCCCCGTCTCGGAGATGACGTGACCCAAGTACTATATCTATGGTTTGTAAAAATCACATTTACTAAACTTGGTGTAGAAATGGTATTCTCCTAACACCTATAGCACTATGCGAAGGTGTTCCTTGTGCTCCTCTTTACTCTTAGAGTAAACTAGGATGTTGTCTATAAATACCAAAACAAATTAATCCAATTATTTACTGAATATACTATTCATCATACATATAAATTTCACGGGTGCATTGGTCAACTAAAATGGCATTACTGCAAACTCGTAGTGGCCATACCTTGTATGAAAGGCAATTTTATGAATATCCTCATCATGAATCCATACTTGATGTTATATTTTTATCATTTAAGCTAGAATTATCTTAGGATATTTAACTAAGAGAATAACAAGCACAACAATCAAACATAAGAGACAATGAACACAATTATTTTTCTTAGGGAAATCATAATGGAGAAAACTGTGCAACTTCCTCAGAGATAGAATCAACAGCAAAAGCAAAACCCCAAAAATAGTAAGATGATCTCTCGACAGCAGTAGTCTATCTCTCCCTCTTTTCCCAACAACTTCTTCTCTCTCAGTTATGTTATACAACTGAGTGTGAGTGAATGTATGATAAATAGAGAAGCTGCCTCTCTATTTATACTAATTCCCAACTTGCAAAATAACTCACTAGGGATGAATTCTTTAGGATATTCTAATAACCCTAGGGCCCCACAACTACGGGGAATTTAACCCTTGATCAATAGGAGGGTTACCCAGAATGACTATACATGACTTATTTACATTATTGAATCTCTCGATAGGAACATTGGGGCATGAAATGACTCAAGTACATTACAGACACTTCCCAAAATAAACATTAGGGTACAATACATAAGATATACAAGTGAATACATTCCGAAGTTACAAATACATCAATACTCCCTCTCGGTACAAGTCTTCTTCTCTGTATCATCTGGATCATCATCGAGTTCTCATCATCTTCATTTTCAAGTCATCTTCATTTGGATCTAGAACATCACTATTGGATCATCATTGTTGGATCATCACTCTATGTGGATCATCTCTAGGTCATCATCGCTGGTGCTATCTCTTGATTCTTCTCATCACAAAAATTTCTACAGAGCCATCCCTTTTTCATGCTTGTTGTATAACTATCCTTCATGTAGGTCTTTATCGTCTTCAACACTTATATCTGACCATGGAATGGACCATGTCAGAAAGGCCCACCCAACACTTACATCTGACCATGGGAGGAACGCATCCAGGAACCATGTCAAAAAGGCATGCCCAACACTCACATCTGACCATGGGAGGAAAACATCCAAAACCCATGTCAAAAAGGCCCAGCATTCACATCTGACCTCATCTTATGAAAAAGGCTCTGCAGTTACATCTGACCATGTGTAAACACATCATTCTATAATGGCTCTATACTTACATCTAACCATATGTAAACACATCATGCTAAAATGGCTCTACACTTACATCTCACCATGTGTAAACACATCACACCAAAATCGCTGTCATTCCTAGACTGAGTATTCCTGGTAATTGATGAGGTACCTCCATTCTCCCAGAGAATGGAATTCAACGCTTATATCTGATAATGTGGGAACACATCCCATAGTAACCTCAGAATGGATCAGCACTCACATCTGTCATGGAAGGAACCAATCCTCTCACCACGACAAAATGGATTAGACCTTACATCTGACCATGGAAGGAACCAATCCTCTCACCATGTCAGAATGGCTCACAGAATCATCACTTCCCCTTGGAGGGAACCTCAATCTGGAGAACACCAAGTTTCTCCCTGAAGTATTCAAACTTCACTCTGGCCAATGGCTTAGTCAACACATCAGCTATATGTTCCTCCATTTCAACATATTGGAGCTTCACTACTCAACCTTTGCACCATATTCCTGATATAGTGATATTTGATCTCAATATGCTTCGAATTTTCATGGAACACCGGGTTCTCAGACAACTTCACACAACTCTGGTTGTCACAATATATACAAGTAGTATCCAACTAGATATCAAATAAATCAGACAGTAGCTTCCTTATCCATACTGCCTCACAACTAGCCGAACAAGCTGCAACATACTCTGCTTCGGTTATACTCAATTGCACACAATATTTCTTCCTCCTAAACTAGGAGATCAAACCTGATCCCATATTGAGACAACATCTTGAAGTGTTGTTTATATCAATGGCATTGCATGCCCGATCTAAATCAACATAACCTTTGAGGTTAATCTTCTAATTCACCTCATAGTTGAGCCCATAATCAACTGTACACTTCAAGTACCTCAGAATATGATTTGCAGCAATCAAGTGAACATGTCTCGAATCTATCAGGAACTGGCTCAAGGTGTTCATAGCAAAGCAAATATCTGGTCTCGTATTCATCAAGCACATCAAGGACCAAATCATCTGATGATACATCATGGAATCAACCGCTTCTGATGAAGCATCACTCAATAGATTTAGGTTCGATGCCATAGGTGTGGTCATGGCTTTGCAATCCATCATCCGAAATCTCTTCAGGATCTCTACCACATACTTCCCTTGTCCCGAGGAAATTCCATCTACATTATGCCACACCTCCATGCCTAGAAAATAGTGCATCATACCCAAGTCCTTCATTTCGAACTCGGTAGCAAGCTTCCCCTTCGTATCAGCAATCAACCCATCCATACCTGTTACAAATAGATCATCTACATACAGTATGAGTATCATTCGGTTATCAAATTCAACCTTTTTGTAAAGGTTGGGATATGCTTTACTCTTGGTAAATCCCAAACTAGATAGGAAGCTATCACTTCTTCCGTACCATGTCCTGGGTGCCTGTTTCAAATCGTACAGGTATTTGTTCAGTTTACACACATGATTCTACCTATCATGTGTCTCAAAACCAAGTGGCTACTTCACATACACTTCCTCTTCCACTACACCATTCAAGAAAGAAGTCTTGGCATCCATGTGGTGTATCTTCCATTTCATTACTGCAGGCAAAGCAAGTAC
Source organism: Pseudotsuga menziesii (assembly GCA_001517045.1). Lineage (NCBI taxonomy): Eukaryota > Viridiplantae > Streptophyta > Pinopsida > Pinales > Pinaceae > Pseudotsuga > Pseudotsuga menziesii. The sequence continues at coordinate 37,221 of LPNX011053553.1, forward strand.
TGATCTGATGGAAGTGTATTTGGCTACAGGTGCAAAATTTTCTTCATAATCTATTCCTTCTTTCTGGGAGAAGCCATGAGCCACAAATCTTGCTTTATATTTTTCTATGCTTCCATCTGCAACATGCTTGATCTTTTAGATCCATTTGGAAGTTATAACAAACTTCCCTTCTGGTCTTGGAATAACATCCAAGACACCATTCTTCATGATCGATTGGTACTCTTCGATCATAGAAACCTTTCATTATTTTCTTTTTGTCGCTTCTTCATAGTTAAAAGGTTCTTTATTGATGAATTCACATAATAAGGCTACATAACTGGAGCATGACCTAGTTCTTTTCCTTTATCTATGATTTTCTTCTAGAGCCCCATATCTTTATGCGCCTTGGATAGCTTCTTGTACGCAAGCAAGTTTCCTCTTGTGAGGATTCTTCTCCTGAGGTGGATCTATATATTCTTGAGCTTCTTCTAACTCTCAATATTCTTCTTGAATTTCTTCGTTCATGGTTGTTTCATGAATTCTAGGTACTTCTGTTTCTTCAATTTCTTTAGCAGGTCTCTTTCTGGATTTGTTGTAAGCCGAGTCTTCATCAAATGTTACATCCTTGATGATGTCGATCCTCTTGAATCCTGGGAAGTATATTCTGTAAGCCTTTGAGCTTTCAGAGTATCCAACAAATATAGCCTTACTTCCTAAAGGATCTAACTTTGTCCTCTTTTCTTTCAGAATATGTATGTACACTAGACAATCGAATATTCTGAAATGGTTGACTTCTGGTTTCTTGCTAGAAAATACTTCTTCAAGTGTGTTGTTCTCGAGTACTTTGTGTGGAGTATGGTTCTGTACATACATCGTATTTCTAGTTTCTTCTGCCCATAGAAGCATGGGAAGATCTTGATCGTGAAGCATGGCTCTTGTAGCTTCCATGATCATTCTATTCTTCTTTTCTGTAACCCCATTTTGTTGTGGATTATATGGAGTGTTTAACTCCCTCTTAATCCCCAAATTTTTGCATAATTCTTTGAATTCATTTGATGTGAATTCTCTGCCATTATCTGATCGAAAGGTCTTGATCTTATTTTCTATGTGGTTCTCGATCAAGGCTTTGAATTCCTTGAAATTTCTGAATACTTCATCTTTGTTCTTTAAGAACTATATCCATGTATTCCTAGAAATATCATCAATAAAAGAAACATGTTATACATACCTTCTTAATTAAATGGATGACATTGAACTGCATACATCAGATTGAATGATTTCCATGACTCCTTTTTATTTGCTCTCACTACTTGGAAATGTCTTCTTTGTGTTCTTTCCCTTTGTACATCGTTTGCAGACACTGCCATGTTTTGTCTGAATTTATGGAAGTCCTTCAACAACTTTTCTTGCAAGTGGTAGTACCCTGTAGTGCACATGTGCAAGCCTTCTATGCCAAAGTTCATTTGTCTCTACTGATTCATGGACCAAATCTTGTTCTGGTTGTCTGTTCAATTTGTATAGACCTCCTTCTTGTTCCCCAATCACTACTGCATCATCAATAGTTTTTCCCTTTGGCCACATGAGAACTTGGCCATCTAAAAATGGAACCCTCATGCCTTTTGCATCTAATGCATATATGGAGAGGAGTTTCTTGTTTAGTCTTAGTACAAACAATACATCCTTCATCTTTATAGACTTTCCAGAATCTAGCTCATAGGAGGATTCCCCGCTACCTTTTATTGGATACTGGTAGTCATCTCCAAGTTTCATCGTGTGGGGTGATTCATGTTCTAATAGTTTTGCAAAGGATTCTTTGAATCCTATCATATGTTTGGAAGCCCCACTGTCTATAATCTAGTCATTGCTTCCATGTGTGATGTTTACCATGAGAGAAGAAATCAAAACATATTCTTCATCACTCGAAGAATCATCACTGTCTTGTCTGATTCTCTTCTTGGAAGGCTCATCATCTTCTGCAGTATGAGCATGATGTATTTTATTGTTTCCCTTCTTCTTGAGAGATCTATTTTTTTTCTAGGACAATCTCTTGCAAATTGTCCTCTTTCATCACATGTATATCAAACGAACTTAGACATATCTTCAGACTTTCTAAAGTTACTCTTCTAGTGAGAGTGCTTACCTCTGTGATGGCTTGTTGTAGTTTTCTTGGATTTTACTGTGAGAGCTTGATCTTCACTTCCCATATCTAAAGTTACTCTTCTAGTGAGAGTACTTACCTCTGTGATGGCTTGTTGTAGTTTTCTTGGATTGTACTGTGAGAGCTTGATCTTATTCTCATGCTAATATTCAAGCTTATTCTTGTGAGCATTCCTTCCATAGTCTGCTAAACTTAACTAGCTTCTTTCTGGCACATATCCCTTGAATGAAAAGAGTCACAAGCCCTAGGGAGACCATTCAAGCTGGTCATCACAATTTATACATTCTCTACTTCTTCATCTACCGCTTCCAACTATTCCTCGATCTAAGAGACCCTTGTAATGTAATATTGGATAGTCTCTGCATTCTATATCTTTACATTCTTCAATTGGTTTCTCAAATTCATCTTTCGGTTCATGTTCATTCCTTCAAATAGTTTGGTCAGGGCATCAAAAATAGATTTAGGTGTCTTTAGGGAGGACACCTATGGTATGAGGTGTTCCTTTATTAAATAAGCAATGATTATCTTAGCCATGACCAATTTTTTCTTGTGTAAGGCCTTAGCCTCATCTCCCTCTGGAACTAGAACCTCCTCATTGATGTAGGAGTCCAACTCATTTTCTTCCAGTGCCAAGGAGATCCTATACTTCCAAGCTCGGAAGTTATCAGCTCCCTAAAGCTTTTCATCAATATTGGTATGATGATACATCTTAACTGAGAACCTCAAATGGAAATACAAAATATTTAGATCTTACTAGGTTAAGATGTAGGATCTAGATCTCGAGATGAACTTCTGCAGAGCTGGTTCAGGAGCAGATTAGGTTTTGAATTTACTGGAGTTCTATCCAACCAAAAAATTTGATCTCTATCTCTAAACTTTTTATTTTTGGGAGGAGATCAATCCAGGTCTAGGCTCACTAAAAAATTCCACCTCTGTGGGAAGCCCTAATTTCCGGATGTAGTGTCAGGTCAAAAATTGAAAATGTTTAGAATCAAATTCTGCTTCGACAAAAAGATGCGCCTGGGAGAGGAGAGTCAATCCAACCTTCTTTTGCTGAAAATCTATGGAGAGAGATCCAAAAAGTAGAAAGCCCTAGTTTCTACAGCTACATAGTGTCTTCTTCTCAGGTTAGCCGTGATACCATGTTATATTTTTACCATTTAAGCTAGTATTATCTTAGGATCTTTAATTGAGAGAATAACAAGCACAACAATAAAACATAAGAGACAATGAACACAATTTTTTTCCTCGGGGAAAACATAAAGGAGAAAACCACGCAACTTCCTTAGAGATAGAATCAACACCAAATGCAAAACCCCAAAAATAGTAAGATGATCTCCCAATAGCAGTAGTCTCTCTCTCTCTCTTTTCCTAGGAACTTCTTCTCTCTCAGTTATGTGCTACAACTGAGTGTGAGTGAATGTATGATAAATAGAAAAGTTCCCTCTCTATTTATACTAATTCTTCACTTGACAATAAATCACTAGGGACGACTTCTCTAGGAGAGTCTAATAACCCTAGGGCCCCACAACTGCAGGGACTTTATCCCTTGATCAATAGGAGGGTTACCCATAATGACTTTACATGACTTGTTTACATTATTGAATCTCTCAATAGGAATATCAGGGCATGACATGACTCAAGTACATTACAGACAGTTCCAGGAATAAACATCAAGGTACAATACATAAGATACACAAGTGAATACATTCCTAAGTTACAAATACATCAACATGTGATGGTACCTGGATCATAGGTCGATGCTCGGAAATATCTTGGCTCCTCCTACTTGATCGAACAAGTCATCGATCTGAGGGAGTGGGTATCGGTTCTTGATAGTCATCTTGTTAAGCCGATGGTAATCGATGCAAATCCGCATCATACCATCCTTATATTTCACAAAAATTATTGGTGCTCCCCAAGGGGACACACTAGGTTGGATATATATTTTCTCAATAAAATCCTGCAACTGTAGTTTGAGTTACACCAACTCTATTGCACTCATGTGGTAAGGGGATTTTGAAGCTAGAAATAAGCATGGTGTTAGTTCTATAGAAACTTCTAGGTCTCGTTTCGGTGTCGATCTTGGGATTTCCTTATGAAATATGTCCTTGAAGTCTACAAGAACCGAAAATTCCTCAATGTGGTGTTATTTTTCAGCTTCTAAGTCCTGGATGTTTACTGCAAATAGTTTGCAACCTTTCCTAATGAACTTCTTTGCTTGTAACTTGCAGATATCTTCCTTGCAGAAACTTTCTTAGGTATGCCTTGAATATTCACTTGATTCCCTTGGCTATCTATACACAAGATTGAATTGTGTAATTAGTTGAGCATGACATGGTGTTGTTCCAACCAATCTATGCCAATAAGTACATCATATGATCCTAAGGGTAGGATTTTGGGGTTTAATTTAGTAGGAAAACCATTCAGGTATACCTCACAATATTTAACTATTTTTTAAACTTTTCATTTCAAACCTATGGCTAATTGCACCAGCCAAGGTTTATCATGTTTAACTTTTCCTAGTTTACATGCATCCAAAATATTAGGCGATGGATAGCTCTGGTAAGCACCAAGGTCAATCAGTATTGAAATAGAAGTGCTTAAGACCTTACCTTCTATCTCATCCATGGTATCCTCATGATATTCCTATTGGCCATCCAAGGATGCATAAATCTACGGTGTTCCACCTATGTCCTCTACCGTTGGTTCTTCTTGTAAGTTGTGCAAAACCCCATTGGTCTTGTTCTAATAGTCTCAGGAATAATGAGGTGCTTTCCATTTCCAACATTTAATTTGTATAAGGGAAACATTGTCTCCCTATTTCCTGCTGGCTTGTTAGCATTTGGAGCTAGTACATATGGATTTGTAACTATTTTGTTGAAGTTCTTGTTGGATGGAAAACTGTTATTTTGTTTTCTTTATGGTGGAGGGTTAAAACGCGGTTTTTGGTTGTCAAAGAAGTTTTTAGACCTATCTCTGCTTCTATTAATGTTCTCTTGCCTCAGTTATCCATGCTCATAGTAAATCCTAGCTTTGTGTAAGGTGGTATCAAATGTTTTTTGCATGTCAAATTCAATCATTTCCCGAAAGCTAGGAGGAATACATCCTAAAAACTGTTGTATTTTTAATTTCTCATCCTTGATGTATGGTACATAATGCAACATATCCAAAAATATGTCAAAAAAAGCATCCATAGTCATGGATCCCAAACATAACTTGTGAAACCCTTTCACTTTTACGTCAAAGAACCATTTCGACATGTATTTTTTCTTGGAAAAATTTGGGAAACTTACTCCATCGTATTTCTCTTAACTCATATTTCTTGGTATTCTTCAAGTCTCTCCACCATCTAGCTGCTTTTCCATTTAAGATATAGGTGGCTAGATGGGCTTTCATTTCGCTAGACTAGTTATGAACTCATAAATATTTTCTCATACCTAGAATCCATTATTCATCTTTCTCCCCAGTGTTCATCTCTCCAAGTCATATGTTGGGGATTTTATTTTTCGGAACTCTCTGTGGAGATTGTCATCATTTCTTAGTTTCCTTTTGCATGGAGAAAGAGAATCATCGCTAGAAAGACTGTTATAATCTCCTTCTAGAGGTTCAGGGGTATGTTCTTCTTTTCCTTCTTCTCTCGGGTTGTTGTCCCATTTATTGTAAAATTATTTCTTGAACTGGTTTATTGAATTAGTGAGTTTTCCCTGTGGGCTTCCTCCCGTCATGTTTCACAGCAATGCTTCATTAGTTTCTTGGTGTTCCTTTCTTTCATTCAGATTATCATCTATGAAACTATGCAAGTCTACTTGGAGACTTTGTATGGTTTTCATTATATCAGAATTTATTTTCACTACCAATTCTGCTTCCTAGATGGGGGTATTCAACTTTCCTTGCTAGCTGTTGTCTTCTTTAGTGTTCATGATCTAAACTATTATTTTAAAATCCTGCAATTGCAGATTTTTAATAACAGATAAAATTTATGTTAGTTAACATAATTAAAAAAAACACTTTATTTTCCATGCAATGAATGGCTGGTATTCCCATTTGGTCTCTTAGCATTGAAACTGGGATCTGATACCACTTATAATGTCCCCAAAATATGAAAATAAAAAACCAAAAATTATTATGCTAGTCAAATACTACCTCAACTTGACACTATCTTAACTCATGCGGAATGTTTCGTACTTTGTTTCAATGCATTGTATTGTCGTAAGCTGTTTTTACTTCCTGCTCTCTATTTTCTCAATGTGGTTGTTAGTGTAATGCTATGTTGTCGTTATGTTTCTTAATATCTAAGTTTGATGGTTATGTATTTATATGTATGTATGTACAGTCAATTTCTTACTCATTGGTGATAAATTTTGATTATTTTTTATGAATATTTCTGACTTAACTTGTATTGTCAAGGGGTGGAGTGGTGGGACTTGTTTCCCTTGTCAAAACACCTGAGAGGTAACTGTTTGTACTTGTCGCTACATGGATTAATTAATTATTATGGAACTAATGCATTTCTCTCCTTGTCATGTGTAGGTGCACTTGAGGATGGAAAACTAACTATAATGGTGACATAAAGACATATTGTCTATGCTTCACTATCACACAGCGTGGATGATGGGCATAATTACAGTCCTATCTTAGTGAATATTACCACGGTTGTTATTTGTTGTTTACGAAAGGTTGCGTGCTTATTAATCCTATGTTGCACTGGTTACCATTATGGTTTAATGGTATTATGAACTTGATTTAATTATTCCTGCACTTTAACATTTACATGGAATAATTGGCATTTGTAAAGGCGTAACATATTATATATTATCCCTATGTTTATTATGGTCTTTGTGTAAAAAGTTGAAGGAATAGCATGATCCATTCATGGCATATTGCATATGCCATGAATTATGGCTATATCCTAAGTATTTGATACCATTGTTGGGTTTTAAGTAATGCATGGTGGATAAATATTGCACTGCGTTGTGGGGTGACATAAACTATAGTATTTTGATTTTGATCTAAAGTAATGGAGGTGAGGGTGGTGAATTTAATGTGCTTTCGAAAGCGTGGGTGTTAAATTTAGGTCTTGGACTAGCGCGAGGGTATGGTTTATTTGTGATTTCATCATGAAAGCTTTGTCTCTCGTATGCACTATGTCGTGGAGCTTGGAGGTTGGTTGCGCTTGAACGTATGTCTTCCAGTATGGTTTGGCAGTGCTTCTTTAGTTTTTTTAGTTTGGGTATTCGGCTTACTCCTCATCCTCCTTCTGGTTTCTTGCAGGTTGTACGGTTTCAACGCCTTGGGTCATGGGTCTCCTAGGTGGCCAAAGCGTTACCCTCTGCGGGCAAGCCCTGCTGTTAACAAGTTGAAACTTGTTCCTTCTTATGTGTGGGTGTTGTGACAGAGCATGAAGCACGTCACTGGATGAATGCTTGGTTTGGTGTTTTAATGGCTGCGAATGGAAAATGGACAACCTATAAATTTATGGTAAATCATCTATAGATGCGTTTATACTTTAGGTTTTTTTTTGTTGGGTTGGCACCTTCGGGACGAGACTGTTCGGAAATCCGTATCTGTAAATGAATACTCTATTGATAATGTTGGCCATGGTGAAATAATACAAACTCTGCATTTTTTTTGTAAATTAATGGGTATGGTCATTTGTGACAACAACATTGCTTGCAATTACTTGACTATGTATTTTCGTATATTTTTTGTAATGGTTTAAAGTGGTAATGCATTCGTTGCTATGAATGCATCTTGGTTATGATTCTTAGCTTGGTGCTAGTTTGACTCTGTGTAGACATGTATTTATTATTTAAGCTATTCATGTAAATATGTTAACAATGTTACTTGGCCTTTGGAGTCAAGCCTTTGATGGTAGTGGCATTCCCTCCATTTAGAGTAGCTTCTATGTTGATTAATATTGTTTTGAGATTTTTATTTGGTAATGGCCGTAACTATTTGGGTTTATCCTTATGAAAGGAGTGTCATTGCTATGACTTAGCCTTGAAATTGTTTTAATGGACTTATGTTGGGGGATTTTTGTTTGTATATAATGGATTATTGTATTGTACATGGTCATGAGCCATGAAATGGATAAGGCGTGTAACTTTAACTTGGGATTTTAATTTCTATGTTAGAGAGATAATGAAGTATTTTATGGTGTGTGTAGTTTGTATAAATGAAAAAATGATACATCGTTTGAGAAAACGCAGGTAACAAATGCTACAGGATTCGATTTTGCTTAAGAATTGGGGTTTGGAAATCGAAATGGGGAAACGTTGACATAGCAACGATTTCAATATGGGTTTACAACATTTGAATTTTGATTTATAATACAGACTGTGTAAACAGTTTATGAATTGTTTACAGCATTTAAATGCTACTAATGAATCCTATGGGATTCGTTGTTAGCCCTGCTTTTAAACATATGTTGGAACAATATAAGTCGTGAGCACATCAGGATTTGATCCTGGCTATGATGGTTGTAAACGATGAGTATTGTGAAATACTACTTTGGGAATTCATGCGGAGAGGATTCGATCATGTGACCTCTTTTCATCTATATGATATATTTAATGAGTTCAGTGATTAGTTTTATGGTTGACCTATTATGTGGAAATCTCTCTTATGATATAAGATTTGGATATTTGTATTTTATGTATTAAGTATATGGTTTGGTTATTATGAATGTGAAAATGGTTTTCGCAGACCTTAGAGGTGTTCAATAGCTTATCTGTATATTTGATTTGTTGTTTACTTATAATCATGAGGATGAATTGTTTATAGTTTTGATTATTTATAATGTGCATACAGACTATTTGTGCTAGAAATTGTTCCTAGAGTACAAAATGAACAAGCTAGTATAATCTCAAAACAAAAAGAAAAATGTAATTGTTTTTGTGTAATTTTTGGTTTGAAAGTTCATTCACAAGAAGGTAAAGAATCAGAAAACTAATACAGGTACTGAACCATGAAGTAACATTGAAGAACTAAGATATAAATGCATAAAAGATAAATATAAACCATAAAAATTCACAAGCACAATACTGGTTTTGTCCACAACATATGAGTATTCACATGAATAAAAACATTAATTAAGAAATGAAATCATAAGTTGAGTGGTCAAACAGGCCATAAACAAAATCAATATAAAGGATTAAAAGGCTTATATGTATATATAAATCAGTCTCAGTCTTCAACACTTACATGAGATTCATAAGTATCAGTCAGCATATACATCCAAAAGTCTTCAGCGCTATAGCTCTTCTTGCAACAAAAAATGAACCCTATTCCACTCAACTTTCCTAATTTTATGATTTACAAACTACAACAGTTTCATAACTATCTTCTAGGTCTAAAATCGAGGCAGTTACAACATGTAATTACATGTTAACTTCAAATCTTTAAAGAAAACAAAATGTTAACCATTGTACGCATTATAACAAAACAAAATACTTGACAGCTAGACATTAGGTGGCCCAGAATTGGTTGGTTGCTTCTACTAGCGTAGCAACCCATTCTAATGCATGAAACTTCTTCTTAGCTTATTCTTGCGTTGTATCTAGAATTTTAACTCGGTTTGATAACATTTCATTCTGCTTGTTCAAATTCTAAATTTTCTTGGTTAAATGTTCAGCTTGATTCTATATTTCTCTCTTCCTCTTCAATGCTTGTTTTGACACTGCTATCAATTCTTGATAATGTGCATTAATATCTTCCAGGTCTTCTCTTAATCTCCTATTTGTCATTACCATCCTGTCATGAGTTTCATTAAGAAAACAAATTTTTTATTTATGCTGTTGTAGAGTTTTCCTAAGATTTTCAACTTCATAATCCATATGCACTTCTATAGGCAATGTCGAACCTTGGTTTGACAACCATAGAATATTTAGCTTCTTAAAACTTTATATCTTCTTCCTGCCTATCCTTCATTGCTTCCTCTCCAAATGAGACTCATGAAGTCATACCCTGTTCTATAAGAGGAGTAACCTGATATTCTAAGACTTCATGATTTTCTTGAACCGGATGAGGTGATATTAAATGATCTTCTTAAATGTAATTTTGTTGTGGGATCAAATTATCTTCACTTTCATTATTTTCCTCACTTGAAGAATCTTGAATGATTGTATTCTTCTCATTTTTCATTTTAGGGTTTAAAATTATTTTCATATTTAATCTGAGCTTATTTGTGGATCTAGTCTTGGGCCTCCATTTTGATCTTTCCAGATGTATAAGAGATTTCTTCTCTACCTTTAGAAATGGCACTTGCAAAAGATTTCCATTTGAATCATTTGCAAAATAAGATTTAGTTGAGCTTTCATGTACACATATAGAATTATGCTTCTATACTGTTGAAGTAATATCTTGCTTCGGATTCAAATCCAATGTCTTATCCATCTTTCCATCCTCCAAAACGTGTTCTTGTTCATCTTCCAACGCTTTCTCTTGATATTCATGATCAATATCTTTAAATATTTGACATGAACTATTTTCCTAAAGGTTGTCTTGCACTAAATCTTCAATCACATCTTTTTAAAATCTTTTAGCAAAATCAAATTATTTATTGGTCAAACTTTTCTTTACATGATCACCCTATTCATTGGTAAAGCCTAACCAGAATAAGAAGTGATCCCGGATTCTATTTTTCTTCTTCAAAATTATACAAATGATCAATTTGATCAAGCCATGGTGAAATACTGACTGGTTTGTATGGTCAAAATGTCCCCTAATTCTATTCGACATATTCTGGAGACTTTTTAAAAGAAAGAAATGCAACTTCATCTTGGATTTCTGATTCAAATGCTGTAAAAATTTGACATGATATTTAAAGACTGATGCGAACCTACCATTGCATGTCATATAACTCTATATAATACCAATTGCTTCTCTCCATTCTGGCTTAAAATTTTCTATATGAAACCCTTTTCTCCATTCTAGGGCTTCATTTCCTAGTAGTAAGAAATCCTTAGGGTCAAAACTAAAAGGAATCTTCTTGAACAAGGATTCTCCATCTATTGGGATACCGGTGGCTTCAGTTATTAAATCATCTCTAAGCTTGAAATTGAGAGTATTGAATGTTACAATGCCATTGATGAAATTATCGAAAAAATGATGTGAAACTTCAGGATTGAAACCAGTGATCTTCTCGAAGAAACTAAACCACCATGTTGCCCGAAATAGATCTGCACAGTATGTAAATTTCATGGCCCAGCTAGTGTCTATAGGCTCGAATCTATTAATTTTTCCACTCTTCTTCAGTTCTTCACTGTAACTCTATTAATTCACTTGTTGAAAATCTTAAGAACCTTCAGAATACGTGACAACAACTATGAAATACATAGTCCCAAAACTTAAAGTCGTGGGAATTCAAAATCATGATTTCCTCAATGATACCTAAACCATATTAGTACGTGCATCATAATATATGAAACAAATGTCTAGAAGTCCATAATTTTCCAAATAGGTGTCTGAAAACCTCCCATCATCCTTGATTGCAATGGACCATTCTATATCATCAATCGACCACTCTTCCCAATGATTTATGATTCTTGCAACGCTCTAGTCTGTATATTTTGGATTTAGTGCTACGGGAATATCTCATCATGAAATATTTGACAAAGAAACTCAAAATCAGGGTTAGAATTTGGATATATAAGCCTTGGAATGAATTAAAATCATCATTTGTAGACCTTTGAAAAATATAAAATACTTAATAATCCACTTCAATAAAAACTTAGAAAAAGATAAAATAAATAAAAACCAAAGCAATAACCTAAAGGCAATTAAAATCATTAAAACCAAAAATAAAAAGTAAATAAGGACTAAAAAATTAAGCCCGCATGGGTGTAGACTGACTCGAAAGTGCCGTGTAAATGAATGAATGTTGCAAAGGAGGTCTCAAGTTCAAACCTCACCCAGACTTATCTGTATCCCATGCTTGCAGGATGTGTGGACGCACCTGGGGTTATAGTGGCAGTCGACAGGAATGGACCCCGTGCCACGCGAGTACCAGAACCGCCCAGTTACCGATTCCCCTAGTACAAAACAAAAGGACTAAAAAATTGAGAAAAAATGCACAAAAATTAGGTACAATTTTAGTTCTAACATAGACCATTAGAGGTCTCGATATTATTTTGTTTATAAAGTGAAAATATAGTGTTTATAAATCTATTTATAATATTTTACTTAGAGCTAAGATTAATGCTATAGATAATAGTTGGGTTTATTCGTAATTAATAATATGGATGATAGTTTGGGTTTATTTCTATTTAACATAAGCCTACTCGAAATATGCAATCTGCCAGCAAAGATAATATATATAGGCTCTGTTTTGATTTGTTCTAGGTATTGGAAATAAATTTAAAGATAGGAAATAAAATGAAAAAATGAATTTGGAAAAACATAACTCTTAAATATTTTAGATAGGAAATAAATTGCAGACATATTTTTAGAAATAAAACATAAACCCTTAAATTATGAAATGAGAAATAAATTGCAAATATAGATTTAGAAATAAAACCTCAACCCATAAATTATGGAACAGGAAATAAATTTCAAAAATGAACTAGGAAACAAAATCCTTAAATACTTGATGTGGAAATGCACTAGACAATGAAAGGGAAAAATCAAGAACCTCATACCTGCATGATAAAGCTATTTCAATGGCTAAAAACCTGCACGCTCAAATACCCAGCATTAACAAATTCACAGAAATATCTGACCTTTGTATAGATAACCGAATCACTTGGGAGCTACCATGTTCATCCCAACCATGACCCACAACCGTTCCTGGATTTAATATGGATCCCCCCGAGCTTGTTCCAATATGAAAGTAGCTTATATATCCTAAGGTAAGGCTTCCCTAAATGGGATATCAGGTTCTGAATCAGTTCTCCTTTTTTCTCTTAAGAAAATGTTCTCGAAAGAACTCTCTTGAGAATAATCAGGCATAATATGAGTCAACAAAAATATGGAAGATCCCCAAGGCTCTCTTTGGCTTGGGTCTTTATAGGAATACTTTTCAGTCAAATGGGAAGTTAAATAAAGAATCAATTGATTTCTTGGTTTAACCATTTTATTTAATTTAGGCTCTTTTAATATTTCACTTAGGAACTTTTAACTAGTTCCTATTAGGACTCTTGTAGGTATTTTTAATATTTAATTATCTTTTAGTAATAATAATAATAGATGGAGCATTTCTTTATTTCTTAGACTATTAATATTAATACTATGCTTACTCTTTATACATACCATGTATAATATNGTAGGGGTTAGGTCTACTAGGATAGGAAATTCTAAACTTTCCTTGCATGTTGGATTCCCTCATATAACATGGTAGTTCTTCAGTACTTGATGAGATACAAAAATTCAAAATTTGATTTAATCACTTGTAAATAAGTCAGATGAGATCAATGTTTTATTTGAGACATTTTCACTTGACATAATTAATTATTTTCAGTAACTCCTAGCATTATCCAAAGCCCATACTCAATGCTAAAAATAAGGAGTTACAAACTTAGTGCAATTGTATAGATCCTCGCTCAACACTAATTCTAGGATGTACTTGTAGGATACACCTAGGGATATACTCGCCAAGGGTCCAATGTTCCATATCTTATGCTCAACATCAACTTGGAAGGCTCTAGGGATTATGCCCAACACTTCCAATTTATCTTTTCATGTACTTTAGATCTTCATTCTCAACACAAATGTTTTCATAAGTCATGTGTTCTAGAGCTTCTCTATAAACAAAAACATATACACTATTTTTCTCTATATCTTCTTGCTCAACACAAACATTTAAATACTCATGTGCTCCATATCTCCTTGCTCAACACAAAACATCTCATCAATCGTGTGCTTCAGGGTCCATGCCCAACACATAAAATCACACATAAAACATATGTAATTGTATTACGCCGAATATATCAAAAAAATCATCATGTTCATATGCAGTGGGGTTTTAGACCCAATGTACCAAAATAAAATATCAAAGTAACATCATAATCAATGGGGCTTATGCCCATAAGTGTTAGGTCAAAATTTGGAATATTAAAGTTGATATACCATATGTTATATATATGTTAAGCCATTCATGGCATATTCCATATGCCATGAATCTTGGCATATTCTAAGTCAAGGAATGAAATTGATGGGGGTTTCAATGCACAAGGCATTTCAATTACCAAATCACATTTGGGGTTATGAAACTATATGAATGGCGATAAAATTTGACATTGGTGGTGGAGAGGGTGGCAGAGTAAATTCTCCTCAATATGTGGTAAGTTCAAGCCCTAATCTTGGAATATCATGGGTGAACGAGTCATTTTGCACTACGATCGTTGAGCTTTATTTGGATCTCTAGTTTTTATCACTGCCTGAGGTCTGGATTTCATTTGCGTCATTTGGAAAGGTATACTCTTCACCTAGGTTTGTAGCGTTTCTTACTTGTTTCTTTCATTCAGAGGATTGGTATACTACTAACGTTAGCTCTGTTTTTGTTTGTAGGTGGTAGGGTTATCATTAGATGGGTCGTGGTGTCTATGAGACAGATAGCGAATACCCTTCACTGGTAAGCCATGTTCCAACATGATTTGAACGTGCTACCTCTGCGTAGAGTTGTTTGACACATCTTTGATCTCGGTGTTTGAAATGATGAATGAATACTTGTTTCGGTTAGGGGTTTTGACTATGTACAGGTCTATTTGTAATCTAGAGGCATCCAGAGATGCGTATAAAGTATTGGGGTTTTTACGGTGTTTAATTTTGGTGCCTTCGGTCCATAAGTGTCACAACTCTGCTCCGAGTTATAATATTTTGTTTTAAGTGTATGATTTTGTTGATTAATGAGGAATCTGCGTTTATGGTGGCTGTACCCTTGCTTTCAATGCTGCCTCAATTTGGAATCGTGATTGTGTAGGTTTTATTTATAAATTACAGTGGGAAAGAATGTGTGCATTCACAGCTGGGGTTTTTTGGTGGATATTGTCAATGAATCTGTGGATTTTTCTATATGTACTTACATTCTTTTTTTTTTGTATTAAAAAATATGGGGTTTATGTTACAGCCGTGCCATTGCTGGCAATGGCACTCTTGCTAATTTGCGACTCTATAAAATAATGGTGAAATATTTTTTTATGCTGATTTATGGCTTTGTTTACTTGTATGTGAATTAACTTGGGAATGGCCGTGAGATTTGCTTTAATAATGTGAAATTGATGTCGTTACTATGATAGCATAGAAAGTGGTTTATTTTTTTTCATGGGTTATGTTTAAAGGATTTTCATATTTGCCTCTCAGCCATGACTCTTTAATATGATTACAATGTATAAATTGGGTTTATATTATTATGTAGGAATGTAGAATATGATTACAACGTGTATATTTTGTTGGTATTTACTATGTGGAAATGTTGACAAGGAAAGGATTTCGATTTAGGGTTAATCCTTCTTGCATTTTACTTTTGCTTAGCATATATTTATATGGAATGTTTGTAAGTTATTACATCTTTGAATAATCATTGCAAAAAAACACTACATTGTTCGATGCCTATCGTGGTTTTAATGTAACCTTGTTTTTAAGCTGTGAGCTCACAGGATTCGATCCTCACCTGCATGTGTTCTACATGATGTATGTGTGGAGGTTCTGTTTTGGAATAAATGATGACAATATTGGATCCTGTAACCTCTTAATGGATATGATATATGTTAATGCATTTGCTCATTTAGATTTATGGTTAATTCTTTATGTTTAATAGTATATAGTGTGGTTATGAATTATGATGAAATCGTGCCTACACAACTTAGAGGTTTCGATAGCTTGGGATTCGATGTTATTGTTATAAAATGGAAATGATTTATTTAGAGTTTTGTTTATGATATTTTATTTAAAGTGTTATCCATTATATTTAAGTTATAATACTATGCATTCGATTTATCAAAGCTGTAGATAGTAGCTTGGTTTATCGTAAATAATACAAACCTGCTGGAAATATGGAATATGCCAGTAGAGGTGAGATATAGGTTTTGTTTTTAAAAAGTTCCAGGTTTTGAACTTGAATTAATAGACATGAAATAAATTGCAAAAATGAACAGAATCCAAACCCTCCTATACATAAATATACTAAAGGTGCTTAATTCATCATGAATAAAATATATTAGAATAGCCTAGTTGAATAGAAAAATATAACCTAACCTTTGATCACCTATTTATTTAAATGGGAGGAGTGGCTAGATTTCTCCTAATGATTCACTCAGAAAGGTAAGGAAATGATGCAAAATTGGGCTTAGTTCTCACGAACTAATGCAAGATGTATCTATTTTTATTGCAGGTATTTCACCATTAAACCTATGGTACCTGTGCGTGAAATAAAAAGTGAATGACCTAGCACCTAAAATCTTGCTAACCCTAAACACTAATGGATTGGCATGGAATTAAAACACAAAAAATGTATGAAGTTTAAAAAATATATAATAGGTATTTTAAATTTAAATCATGGTGGATGGAAGTTGTAATGGTTAATGCGCCCATGTGAAGGTTGTGTGACTCCTCCATGCTCTGACAAGCAATAAACCCATGATAGGGATTCACATCCATCCTTTGAATTCATTTTGTTGTGTGGTGAAAGGGGGGTGCGAGCTCCATTGCTTGGGATTCGCTGACAGAGGCGTGGTTTATAGAGTAAGCAAATGGTTTGACAAGTATGCATGCTCAGCTATGGATTATTTTTTTCTACGCTTTTGATTCGATAATTTGTAATGCATAATTCTCATGCATATCTATTTTAGTTTGTAGTTTTAGACGAGAGTGGAGAATCTCTGTGACTATGGAAAGGAAGAAGGGCCATCAGTGCATACATGGTAAGCCCATATGAAGAGGGCCTTCACCCAACTTCTTGGTTATTGATGGGGTTTGTAGGGGTTTTCTGTTTGTAGTTTGTAACAGGATTCCCATTTGGGGTTTGCGAGTTTTGGGGAAGTAGTAATGATGCTCAGAATTTTAATCATGGGTTAAGGGCTCTTTTGTTTTACATCCCAATCAGGCATTTGTAAATTTGTACACGATTGTGGATATTTTTACTGTGTAATTTAAGACCCTATGTTTTGGAAGTTTATAAACATGTCACGTGGTTTATGATTCAGACTCTTCCTTGCTGTGATCATTGTGGTTCATCTTTTATATGAAGGTTGGAATTTACCAGTTCAATTGCTTAGCATTGGATCTATGATAATGACGTGGGTAATTTATTCATGAAATATGGATTTAATTCGGGTCTTATGCCCACGTTGTAATCGTATGAAATGTTAGTGTTCTTTAACAAGATATTTACCTATGTTTTATATGATAGTAGTTGGTTGTTTTCGGTTTTGTTTAGAAATGAAGGGAAAAACCGTAGCTCTGTTTAGCATGTATAAATTGATATGGTTTTGGTTTAAATGTTATAATTCTATCGTTTATTCTTTAACACTTTGGTTTTGATGGAGGTCGTATTAACGTGGCCCATGATTTCGTATATGGCCTATCCTATGTAACTGTAAGGTTTATAATTTATATGTATTTCTTGTAGTGTAGGGATAGGATTATGACCAATGTTTAGTGGATTCGTTATTTAGTCTTGTGTTTATTTTTGGTATTGTATTTAAATTGTTTAAATGCTCCCATCAAAAGCTTATGAGATTCAATCATGCGTTACTTATTGTCTAATTTGGGTTGTTGTAAAGTAATTCTAGCCAACCCTTAACAAGATTCGTTAGTGGGTGGATGAATGTAGTGATAATTTGTCTAAGTTTTAATTTAGGATTTAAGTTGTAAAATTTTTCCTTTAAGAGGGATTCCACATTTTGTTTAGAGAAATGATGATTTTGTTTATGATTTTAATTATCTTGTTGTAGCGTAGATCGTTTATGTATATATATATATATATATATATATATATATATATATATATATATCTTCGATGATGGAAAAAGTTAATATGTTAATGTATATTTAGGTTATCCTATCCTTTGTATAGGATGGATGGAGATCTATGACTCGTGGGTGACTTGTATATTTTACTTGGTTTAATGTGTAAAGTAGTGACTGTTGCACATCCTTTATATGGTTTTTGGTTTTTCAAGGGATTCGATCCCTCATTATTGATTATGTGTATTTATTCTCTTTATTAGTTTGGTTAATGGGTAGTTTAAAGGATATCGTGGATGACTGTAATTTTTTTATTTATTTTGTTAGTTGGCTTTGTTGGATGGTGTGTCCATCGTTTTACCGATTCCTTCAAATATTTTTAAGAAACAAATTCCTGCACATAATCTATATAGTACATTTTAGTGTCATTTTGTGACATTTGATGATACGATGACTTTTGGTTTCCAAGGGACTTGATCCCTGGTCCGTGACTCTGGTTTAACAGTTTGCTTTAAGGGGTAAAATTATTGGATAATGGCTACTATTTTTACTTCTGGTTTTATGAATATGTGGGATAACCTTATATATGTATTGTGATTATAGGGTTTATATATATAGCTTTAATATTGTTTGCTACAATTTTAAAATGTTTGGTTACTAAATTTTACCAGTACTTAAAATGTTTAATTCTAGGGTTAAACCGTAACATAAATAGAAAATTTTAAAGACTAGTTTTAACATAATCCTCATAAGAAATTTATCCTAGAAATCTATATAAAAAGTTTAATCTCAGATTCTATCTTATCTAATAAAAAAACCTAAAACATTTATTCAAATTGATGAAGAGTAAAATTACATATCCTAATATAAAACATAATGTCTATAATTACAACTTGTAAGCATAATTAAAATAACTTGGAAATGTAGAAATCTCTTACCTGCAACTATGCATCTTGTAATGGCTAAAGTACGTTGCACACTTTAACACCCATAATTAATAAAACACTTTATATTTTTAACCTTAGAAAAGATAACCGCATAACTTTGGAATTGCCACGTTCCTCCCAACCATGACCCAGAATCGTTCCTGGTTCTAATTCGGATCCCCCCAAGCTGGATCCAACATGCACGTGATTTAGAACTCCTAAAGGTGAGGATGCTCCTATTTGGAAATCAGGCTCTCTATAAGAATGCTTGTTTTTGGAAAATGCTCTCCAAATCTATTCAAGAATATTAATCAGATCCTCAATCCTTCTCTTGTATTCGTTCTTATAGATAATAATTTATGAAAAAAAGGTTAGTTGGTTTAAACATCAATTTAATCAAGAATTCATTACTTTGTTGAAAATAATCTTTAATTTGATTTTTATGGAATTAATAGTTATTTTGTTTAACTAGTAACGTTTACTAGTTCCTACTTGATCTTTAGAATAGAATATTTATTTAAATATTTTAGTTTATGATATAATATCTACATGTGACTCTTACTTATTATTTTAGTTACCTTTATTTCTTTATATATATGTATATATAATTTACTTATTATCCTTAATATTTATTCATGCATCATATATCATAGTTTATTTATTTTGATGCTTCCTTTAGTTTACGATTATTTCTTTTATCAAGGTCTCAGGTAAGGTTTGGTCGGTCAACTAGGTTAGGTAGCTTTAGATCTACCTTTCATGTTGGATTTCTTTGTTTTCATGGTAGTTCTTCCAGTCCTGGACGAGAAGTAGATTTGGAACTTCAATTAATTAACTTAAAATAGGTATGATGAGCGTCAGTGTTATTCATAGTATTTCCAACTCAACACACTTAATTACAGTAACGCCTAGTTATATTCAGAGCCTAAGCTTAACACGATCAATTGGGCGTTACACTAGTGCAATTCCAAAGCCTCTCGCTCAACACTAATACTAGGATGCACTTGTACAATACACCTGGCGATACAATGGCCAAAGATCCAATGCTCAAGAGCTTATGCTCAACATCAATTTGGAGTGCTACATGGATTATTTCCAACACTTCTAATCTTTTCTCATGTGCTCCAAAGATTATGCTCAACACAAAATCTCATAACTCGCATGCTTCACGGCACACCTAACACATTACAGAACTCAATCATGTATTCAGTCTTCTCCACAATATATCACAATAATCATCTCAGTATACAATATATTAAAGGGCTAATCACATAATAATAAATATAGTACATCAGGGACTATGCCCAGTGCCACGACAATAGTCTTTGTCCATCAGGGCTTATTCCCAACATTAGGGATGATTTTAAGGAACCATACTTATTTAAAAGTGTATAAATGTTGGCGAATATGACCTAGATTCTTAAAACACCAACTATTAAATGATTGATGATATTTTTCAAAAAATATTTTAATTTCCAAGGATTTTATATCATTTATATAACAATTTGGTGACTTTTATGGTGAAAAAATTTTACCCCATCAAAATTGGGCAAAACAGGGCTTCAAAAAATGCAAAATGGTGAATCTTTTTTGGGTGAAAAACATGGAAAAATAGCCCACTGGGATAAAATTCAGCCCTAAAATTCTCCATGCCCAACATATACAATCATATACAAGACATTAAACATGCACATCGGCTCACGCCCAATGTATATATCTAATCAACATAACTCATGTGTAGTGGGACATATCCCCAATATATAGACATAAAAATAAAAATCAAAGTATGATGCACGAGCATCCTACTCTCCATTCAAACTAGAAGCCCAATGATGGAACCATACCTAGAAGGAGTTTTCATTTCATGAGTCCTTGAACTATTTTCTAAATAAACCTATGTTTTTATGTGACTCTAGATATATGGTGAGTCATTGGTTGAGTCACTAGGTGAGTAATGGATCATGTAGCAAAGTCCTAAATTAATGGTAGTGAGTCATATGATAGGTTAGTATGTTGTTGAGTATATTGAGGATCTGAACCTTAGTTGGTTCATGAATCCAATTGTATATATATGTAAGCCTACGAGCCATAGATAGATAGGGATAGACCAAGATAGAATAGATAAGAGGAGTAGCCTGAAAAGAGTAAATCTTGCTCAAGCAAGGCCAATTAAAGATGTATCAGGCCTAAGGAGATCAGAATGAAGGTTTTGAGATAAGTTTGTATGTATAGTTTCATTGGGTGAATGAAAAATCCTATTTCGACATGTATCTATATGTAAATTGTATTATGTATGAATAAGTGATTTCAACAGCATATGTATGAATGATTGATTAAAATATTTGTTAATAGTTGTTAAGCATGTGTGCGAATTTAGGGGTTTTGAGAGGGAGAAAAGAAGAGATCGATTGATTGATTCTCTGATCAATTGAATGAGAGTTACGTGAATGATTAATTGAGATTCCATGAAAAAATAACCCTATCGCAGGTTGTCGAGCAGCAATCAATCACCACAAGGATTGATGATAAATGAGGTTTAAGTCTATGCAGGCTTGATGGTCGAGATCGTGGTAGAATCAAATACATGGCTGAAGATGGGTTTCGTAAGTTAGAGTTATGCCTACGATAACGCAACCTTCCCTAAACTGAATCGTGTACATGAATACAAATCGCGTGGTAGATATTTGAGTTGACAGAAGATCAATGATCAAGGGATATTTCGTTGGTGAAAGAGCACAAAATTTAAAAGCGTGTTGATTTAGTTAAATTAGAAGTCTTCATGGAAAAGTACCTCATTGATCAACGACTGAGATCGATCTTGGAGAAGATCGATAGTAGACAACACTTTCGCTGGGAGAAATAGCACGGTGGAAGAAATATTTCATGTGCATGAAATTTGAATAAAATTCACCCTATGAAATTTGGAGTCCACCATTGATCCATATCTAACCATCATCAACGATTCTGCTGATCCAACTAGCAAGGAAGTTAAGAATAGAGGCTGTAAGTGGAATTTTGGTTAAATATGCTTTACGGTATTTTGGATTCCGTCGTTGATTTGGGTGGATCAAGATCCAACTCTTAGGAAGGATTCTGCGTGTTGAACTAGCGAGGTGATTAACACAGAACACTGGATGCAAAATGCTAATGGAATCCATTTCACTGCAGAATTGAATTCCACTCTTTGAAAGAGTGCTTCATGGGATTTGGACAGGTTTGTTAATTTAGTAGTTTTAGTAAATATAGAACTGACTAAACTGATTATCAGTCTACCTAAATACTATATATAGGGGGGCCTAGAATCCAAGTGGTATGAAAGAAGAACAAGCATTCTGTGAGTGGATTATCAGAGAAAAGAGGTAAATCAATTCCTAATTTCAATTCATTTTAAAATTGAAGACTAACAATTGTGATTAGAGATTTAGTCATGTGAGAGTATTCAGAGATTATTTAAATTATAGATAGAGATTGTGTGGTTAAATTTGATGATTAGCCACAGGAGTCTGCAAAAGAAATCCTTGGGAGAATTGGATAAGTACAAGCATGGAGTTATGATGCATGAAAAGAGTATTGAGCCAAACTACTCTTGAGTAACTGAAGAAAGAAAAGGAGAAGATTTTTGGAAATTGTTATTGAATTTGAAGACTGATAATTGTGACTATGTATGCTCAGTATTGTACAGGGGATCATGGAAGATATTAGAGATGAGGAGTATAGGATCTCTAGTAGGAGAAATTGCAGAAAGTGGCTAAAAAACAGTGAGAAGAAAGAAAAGTGTAGATGAAAAATGTTAGGAAGAGGATCTTTGAAGATAATACATATCTTGGATAATTGTAAGAGAACAAGTTTGTTTCTGAACTAAGAAGATATTTTGAAGATAGCAATGGAGATATTTTCATCCTACGATACAACTAAAAACTCTGAAGGTATGGAATTTTTGATGTTTTTATTTTAACTGTCGTGATATGAATTTATTAGCATCAAAGAACAAATAAGTTTTTGAGAAGAGGAAAGAGGAAGTAGTGGCAGAAGCCAATAAATCCAATAAAGGTTCGACAAGAGAGGACTAGTGCATGTTCTCAAAAGAGCAGTGAACCTACAAAATCCAAGAAGAGAAAAGGATATGCTCAAGTGAGAGGACTAGAGATACCAAAAGGACAAGCTCAAGGAGAAATAACTTGTTGATGGATAGAAGACAAGTATGGAGACTTGTTGGAGGTGAAGGCTTAGTATAGTCCACAAGTGAACAAGGTGAAGTTCACAAAAGAGGGAAAGAGATAGAAGCAATGACTATTTAAGGTCATTCTAGGGGTTCATAGAATATCCATAGCAGAAGAAAGAAGAAATAGATTTAAGAAGAATGTAACAGAGAATTTCTAGAGTTAGCAAGAAACATTTTGTGCTTTGAGAAGCATATGCAAGTTGTTGAAGACGAGAACCAGAAGTATGGTTAGGTATTGAAAATGGATGTAAGATAGCATTCACTGTAGGTCTAGCTACAACAGAAGATGTTTGTTGGATTGAAAAAAGAACACAAGAGATCTGAGTCTGATACGGAGGTTTCATATTGTGAACCTGAACATGGTTCTTTTCTTGAAGATGATGAAACAAAGATTGAAGATGATTTTTCTGAACTCTCTGACAAGTTCAGAACTACCTGAAGAGTATTTGGTGGATGAAGAGTCTGATGCTTTTAAATATAATGATTTGTGTGTGACTGCAGGTAATGAAGAACATTTAGATGATGTGGTTATGTAGGTTGATGAAGAAATGAATCATAGGATGGATTTTCTAGAAAACAAGACCAAGACTAGAGCATTGACAGAGGAAGATGTTCACTATTGTGAACTAGAATATGAAACTATCTTTGAAGATGATGGTGTAGAAGAGATACTAGCTGAAAGTATCATGGAATCTTGGGAGAGTTCACATTAGCAAAAGGATGAGCTGATGAAATCATTAGTTGAAAATGATAAGAATATGAAGGAAGAAAAACAAATGTGCAAAGACATTTCTATATGGAAAAACCAGAATTACATTCTGATGAAGGAAAAAGTTGAACAGTCACCGTGGACTATCATGAAGTATGAGGAGAAAGAAGATATAACAACAGAACACGATTCTATTGTAATAAAAGATGATATGGTATCCTATGAATATTGTATGCAGCATGTATATGAGACTATTGAAGAAATAGGTGATAGTTAAAGGGATATGATGTTGTGTTCATACTAATACAACATGATGATGCTTGAGAGAATATTAGTAGGGACTTAAGAGTCTCATGTTTTTGAAACTGATTTTTTGTATATGTTTTCCAGTATTGAATGGAGTGAAGATAGACAAAGAAATAAATATTTCATGATAAAAGAAGACATATTATTGTCTCAAGAAGGTAATCAGTACCTAGAAGAAATTATTGCTGCAGAGTTGGCTACTAAAGATAAACAAAATATTTCTAATCTCAGAAAATATAATGAAGGGTTAGAAATGTTTGAATATTGATTGATCAATCCAATGATTGATAAATATGACTACCTAATGCATGCAAGCATGGAGATGTTCAATGAAAACATTGGAGAAGAGAAGATGGAAAGTCAAGACATTGAATTGTCTTGTAATAATATGCTTTTGATACAACATTCAAGACAAGTGGCATACCGGCATAATTTTGTGAAGCGTCTTGCAATACCTTATAGTTGGGGTATAATTGTAGATCAGAGGAAAAATTCTGAAGATATGAGGATGCAACAAGCAGTGACCAACAGCCAAAAGACAAAATACAAGCAAGGTAAGAAGACACACCATCCAAAGGATAGAATGGACATGGAGATTGAAGAATCGATGATGCTGATGGTGAAAGTGTCTTAGAGAATACATGAAGAAAGAATGAATATTTACATCAACAGAGAAAATAGACAAAACCATTGCAAGAGGCGGATGATAGAGGAATATTGCAGAAGAAAAGCTAGTGGAGCATTGCAACATAAAATTTGGAAACCAGGAGCACTAAAGATGACAAGGAAAGAACAACATGATGAGATGAATGATTAGATACATAAAATGGTTTGGGATCTAGGGATATTGAAGATGGAAGGTTATAAACAGGAGACCATATTTGTTTCTAATATAGGAGCATCCTTCTCTCCATTCAAACTTGAAGTCCAATGATGGAAATAGACCTAGAAGGGGTTTTCATTTCATGATTCTTTGAACTATTTTGTAAATAAAACTATGTTTTTATGTGACTCTAGATAGATGGTGAGTCATTTTTTGAGTCACTAGGTCAGTGAGAGATCATGTATCAAAATCCTAAATTAATGGTAGCGATTCATAGGATAGGTCAACATATTGTTTAGTATATTGAGGATCTGAACTAGAATTGGTTGATGAATACAATTGTATATTTATGTAACCCTATGAGGCATAGATAGACAAATAATATAGAATAGAAGAATAGAATAGATAAGAGAAGTAGTCAGAATAGAGTAAATCTTGCTCACGCAAGGCCAATTAAAGATGTATCAAGCGTAAGGAGATTAGAACGCATGTTCTAAGACAAGTTTGTATGTATAGTTTCATTGGGTTAATGAACAATCCTATTTCGACATGTCTCTGTGTGCAAATTGTATTCTGTCGAAATGAGTGATTTCTTAATCATATGTATGAATGCTTGATTAAAATATCTGTTAATAGTTGTTAAACCGATATGTGAATTTAGGGATTTTGAGAGGGAGAGAAACAGAGATCGATTGATCGATTCTATGATCAATCGAATGAGAGTTAGGTGAATGGTCAATTGAGATTTCATGAACAAATAACATTGTTACAGGTTATGTTGTAGTAATCGATCACTACAAGGATTGATGATAAATGAGGTTTAAGTCTATGCAGTCTTGATGGTTGAGATCATGGTAGGATCAAATAGATGGTTGAAGATGGATTTTGTAAGTTAGAGTTATGCCTGAGATAACCCAGCATTCCCGAAACTAAATCGTCTGCATGAATATAGATCATGTGGTAGAGATTTGAGTTGACAAAAGATCAACGGTCAAGGGTCATTTTGTTGGTGAAAGAGTGCAAAATTTAAAACGGTGTTGAATTCGTTAAATTAGAAGTGATCATGGAAAAGTACCTCATTGATCGATGGCTGATATCAAGCTTGGAGAAGCTCGACGGAATAAAATGATTTCACTAGGAGAACTAGCACAGTGGAAGAAAGTTTTCATGTGCATGAAATTTGAATAAAATTGACCCTATGACATTTGGCATCCACTTTCGATCCAAATTCAATGGTCATCAGTGATTTCGTTGATCCAACTAGCAAGGTAGTTAAGAATAGAGGTTGGAAGCGAAATTTTGGAGTCTGCCATTGATTTTTGGTGGATCAAGATCTAATGCTTAGGAAGGATTCCGCCCTTTGAACTAGCGAGATGATTAATGTAATATCTCGGATTTTGGACCTAACACTTATAGGCATGTGCCTATAAATTATGATCATTATCTTGATGTTTTATTTTTATATTGGGTCGAAGACCCCACTACATATGAACATGATGATTTGTTTTATATATTGGGTGTAAGCCAATTATTGATGATATATGTATATGCTTATTTGTGTTGGGCATGAAACGTAAAGCACATGAATAATGAGAGGTTTTGTGTTGAGCAAGGAGCTTTGGAGCACTTGAGTGATTGATGATTTGTGTTGAGCGAGAAGCTCTAGAGCACATGAGTACTTACCTTTGTGTCGAGTGAGAAGCTCTGGAACACATGAAAAGATAATTGGATGTGTTGGGCATAAGCCTAAGAGCATTCCATGTTGATATTGAGCATAATCTTTGGAGCATCATATCCTTGGACATTGTATCCCCAGGTGTATCATGCAAGTACATCCTAGCATTAATGTTCAGTGAGGAGCTCTGGAATTGCACTGAATTGTAAGTCCTTGTTAAAGCATTGAGTATGGGATCTGGTAAGCTCTAGGGGTTACTAAAAAGAATTTAAGAACTTCCGAGTTAAAACGACTCGAGGAAAAATATTGATCTCATCATACTTATTTATAAGTGATTAAATGAAATTTCAAATTTTTGTATTCTCATCAAGTACTAAAGAGATACCACATTATATGAGGGAAATATGAATATGCAAGGATGTTTAGAGTTGCCTAGCCTAGTAGACCTAAACTATCTACCTACTTGACCTTAATTAAGAAGTGTCATTAAGTCTAGGGATCATGTTATATGATGCCTCGAGACAAATGTTAACAAAGTATTATATTATTATGTACTTTATACATGGTATGTATAAACAAGTAAATATTTATTAATAATATAAATAAATGAAAGAAAGAATAGAAGCTCCATCAATATTTATTTATTAATATTTAAGATTAATAAATAGTATAATGTCTATGAAATTCCAACTAGGAACTAGTAGAAAGTTCCTAAGTTAAAATATTAATAATTACCCAAAGTAATTGAAAAGGGTTAAATCAAGAAACCAAGGTTTCTAATTTAACTGTCCCTTTGACTGAAAAATCTGTCTATAAAGATTCAAGCCAAGGAAATGATTGGGGTTCTGATTTTATCTGGGGAAATTATTATTTCTGTCTATTCTACTCTCAAGTAATTTCTTGGAGAAATTTTTCCCTACAACAAAATAACAATTGATTTAGAACTGAATACCAGTTAGGAAACCCTACCTTAGGAGCTGTAAGCTACTTTCATGTTGAAGTCTAGCTCGGGGGGATCTAGATTTAAACCAAGAACAATTATGGGTCATGGTTGGGTGGAACATGGTAGTTTCCAAGTTATTTGGTCATCAAATAGAGGTCATATCTAAATTTGAATTGTTAATGCTGGTTATTTGAGTGTGCAGGTTCATCCATTAACATAGCTTCAAATTCAGGTATGAAGCCCTTGACTACTTATTCTATTTTCCTCGATTAACTATTGTTTAAGCTAGGTAAATGATTTCAATTAATTTCCTAACCCTATGTGTTTGATCTTCTGGTTAATAATCTGCTGGGGTTTGTATTTTCTTTAATACTAAGCTTAGGCTGTAAATTTTATTATTCATACTACATAGGGTTTGTATATTTAAGTTGTTTCTATATTATTCCAATACTTGAATTATGTTTACTGTAACTAGGTTTTGTTTTTTATGATTAAATATATATATTGCTCATTTGGCTTTATCACTCTGCTCATATATTGCATTTGTTAGTAGAGGCTTACCTTAGCTTTTGTTAAAAGAAAACTAGTTTAGAGGTACAAGTAACTATGTACAATATATATATATATATATATATATATATATATATATATAGACAACCTTTAAATAGTGTTATAAGTTAATCCACTAACTAAGTTTAAATCAACTAAAGAACATAGTATAAACAAAACAAAGTTAATAAATCATTCAAGACCTTTCAAGGTCTACCTTACTAAACATAAACTAATACTTAAACATATCCATTTAAAATAAATATCATCATAAATAACCAAATAGAGAAGATATAGTGACCATCCATGTGGTCCATTACCAAATCTCTAAAATCTTATCAGGTCCACAATACAAATCATTTAGTCAATAATCACATCCATTTATGTAACTCAATTGTTATAATCCACAGTCCTTTTATTACAATCATCCTTTTTAAAAAGCATAAGGGTTTAAAGGTCCCATCTATATCTACACACAGTCGTCGCATAACATTAAGTAGTTAATAATTAAAACCCATTTTGCTAACAGAGTTCATGACATCAATTCCCATGGATGTCTAGACCCAAGGAAAAAGCAATAATAACAAACCATAGAATTTTCTACACAAAGAGTAAGCAAATCGCATGACCATCTTTACATTGGCAACGCGATACATCTAATGTATGCGGGCTGTGATTTATAGGTACACTAAATGCTATATATTAAGCAAATGCATACGCTAACAGTTAGGTCATAAGACCCTAACCACATTTGCAGCCCTGACCAAAGTTTTTAATTTAACACACAGTCTTTTTGTAATAACCCTACAAAAAATGTTGGCCATCGTGGGTTCCCCACCCATGGCTCTTCATAGTCCACATAGCATAAGAACTAATAACGATAATTAAAACCCTATACTAAGCTATCACAACACTGTGGGAAAGGTTCATACCATTCACGGCATGGCCTATACCCATGCTATCATTGAATTACAATATAAAAACTAAACAACATCTTTATATACAGAGCATTCGAGAGAAGGAGAATTCCTTATTACACACCCATCTTAACAAACATAATAACGCATTATAGTCATCCTATGCACAACATAAAATAATAACTAGGGTAATAAAAAAAAATAGTATTTATCCATTTACATAGTAGAAGTCACGATTCGCTACGGAGTCGTCATTTGAGACCCAGAACCAAGTTACACATGCATGCCAATGGGATAACACACCATTTCAAGCAATGGTGCAGCCCATGGCTAAAAGGACCGAAATCAAAATAACGATTTACATAGCCAAACTTATCTACACAGAGCCGAATGGATTATGAATTACTTCATGGCTTAACGCCTTAACAAATTAATAAAACCCAAGTTTGTATCTTAAGCCCAAAGGAGAAATTGAAACCCATAGCATAAAACCCTCAACCAAGCAACAAATCCAAATGTAGTCTACCCAAAATGGCCAAGAGGTAGCAAGTATAGACTTTCTCACAGGCTTACCGTGGCCATTATGCAACCATTTTGGAACCGACCATGAAGTTTGGAGCCACCCCTCTTTCACTACCATGTCACTTGCAACCCAAAAGCGAATACAATAGTTGAGAAGTATGACAAGTTAAGAACCTTAATCCCTAAAAAATGTGCAAGCATATAAACCAGAATGAGGCATACCTTATGATCGGGAGGGAGGCTCCATGGTTTTCTCCCTGCGCAGAGTCAAAATGCACAAACCTTAAATGTAAAGACAATGCACAACCATCATGAGAAATGCCTAAGGGAAGGCTGCCACGATTTCCAAGGACATTAAATGCACTAGTTGGTGGCCATTAATGTGATACTAAACCCACTCTCCATAGTTAAGTGTCATTGAATTCATGAACTCTAATACAAATCTTAAAACCCGTTGACATATGGTACAACCATAGGTTATACTCGCTACCCCTTCATATCACCATGTAATGATTACAATGTATACATTATAACAAGGTTAATATATTACAATTATAAGGTTTAAGTGTAGAGTCCATATATGGTCTGCGCTAGCCTTAAGTCAGCACTAAGACTTATGAATTAATATAATGTATGTACCAAAGGCTTAAGACCTCATAACATGTGAACCTTAGGCATTAAGCCATAAACTTAACACCATACAATTAAGCCATAAAAATAAATGGCTTGGTTTTGAAGGACATGTACTTAACCTGCAAAATAGAAAACATAAGAAAGGTTAATAGTTTTAATAAACTAAAACATAAACCGTAATTAATGTCAAGATTTGAAATAAAGAGTTACAAGAGCATAAGGAAGCATAACTACTGAACAAGAATCTAGCAATAATAGTTAAAATTGACAAGAATAGGATGTATACCTGTTATAAATCAGAGTTGGTAAAGGAACCAAAGTCCACCAGCAATATGCTCTTTAAGATCTCGTCACAAAGTATGAATTGAATGTGAAATAGAATAGGTGCCTTAGTTCAAAGCACTAAGTAAGCCTGCAAACAAATAAACACCTTTACCTCTCAAACCATCATGGAAAAAATGAGTTTTACCACTCTGCCTACTATGTTTCCACAAACAAAGTTAAGTTAGGACCTTGTAATTAAAAAATGCGGCTATGCAGAAAGGATGAAGCATTTACACTAGTGACGACATATAAGCGACAAAAGTATAAACATAATACTAAAGAAGTAAACAACATGACAACATCATAAGTAAAGTACATTAAAATAAATAACTGAAAGTTAAAGATAGAGCGTAAGAACATCTTATGAATAAACAATGGTACATGAAGTGTACGATAGAGTTCCACAAGTGAATAATGTTCCATCTAGGTAGTTTATACTAGCCTATACATTTTTTTTTATTTTCAATTTTTGGGGACATTACAATTAACCAAGAATGTTGGATGCGAAATGTTTATGGAATCTAGTTCACTGTAGATTGAATTCCACTCTTTGATTCCCCATAGTGTCCCCTGGTGATGCCTGTATGAGCTTCTTCTAAGATATTCCCTTGTTCATGTGGCAGGACACATCGCCGCAAGATCTCATCTGGTCCAAGCTTGTATAACTTCGCAACAATCAATTTGAAATTCAAGGCCTTAACTACCAACTGCTTATTTTGACTTGTTGAAAAATATTTCGGTGCGACTCTTGTTGCCAAAAACATGATTATTTGGTCATAATAACCATCTGCAACATCGAATCTGAACATTTGCGCATCTGATAGTCCCTCATCGATGTTTGTTGGCTCTTCACCTATCTCAATCTTGGATAAATGATCGGGACCAGCATTCAAGCAAACCAGCTTCACAATTATTTCAAAATCAAACTTGTGAAAGAGAAGTAACCAATGACATATCTTCCCCCCAACATAGGCTTATTGACTAGATATTTCAAAGCAGAATGGTCAATAAACATCTTAAAATGACCTCTTAAAAGGTAATGCCTGAATTTCTAGAGCGCGCATAAAATCACCAAACCTTCACTCTCTTTGGTCATATAGTTCTTCTCAGCAAATGACAACTTCTGACTAGCAAAAGCAATCGGGTGATCAACATCTCCTTCTCCTGGTTGCACAAGCACTACTCCAAGCGCGATAGATGATGCATCAACATGAACATGGAACTCCATGTTCCATTCACGTAACACAAGTATTGATGTTGAAGCCATCTTGGCCTTGAGAGTGTCAAATATTCCTGGGTATTCTTGACTCCATACAAATACAGCATCTTTCTTCAATAGTTTCTCCACAGAGGTAGTAATCACAGCATAACCTCTAATGAACTTGTGATAATACCCGATGTGTCCTAGTGTCTCTCTAAGAATATTGATATTCCTCGGTGCTAGAAAGCTCATAATGAGTGCAATATTCAAAGGGTAAACTAACAATCCTTGCTTGCAAATAATGTGACCCCATAGTATCCCAAATGGTGAGGAAAAAAAACACTTCTTGGAGTTCAGTGCGATTTGATGTTGTCGACACCGTTCCAGCATCAATTGCAGGTTTTACATATGATCCCTAATTAGACCATACACTATCCAGTCATCCATATAAACTTGTAGGAACTTATGAATGAAATATTTTAACGCGGTGAAAACAACCCGGTAAAATATCGCAAGTTGGTTCTTCAACCCAAAAGGCATCACTGTGTATTGGAAACAACCCCATTCCATGGCAAATGTTTTCTTTATGTCGATATTCCTTTGCAATCCTTATCTTGTGATAACCAAACAATCCATCTGTAAATGAGTACATATCCTGACTACCTACTCCTTCAATTTCTTCATCTGTGAATGGTGTTGGAAATGGATCATGCATACATGATTCATTCAATTTTCTTAAGTTGAACTAGATCTGGACTTCACCCATTTTCTTGTCCTAGACCACCATGGAACTGATCCATTTTGATTCTTCAAATGGATCAATTAATCCAACATCCAACATCCTATCCAACTCAACCTTAACCCTCTCCTTGTATCGTGAATTCAAGCGATACTGCCTCTGCCTTACTGGTTTCACATCTGGTTTTAATGGGATCTTCATTTCTCCCAAATCACCTAGTATGCCTTTCATTTTAGAGAATTTGGTTGAAAATAGATCTTGACATTCAAGAGGCAGGTCTGTGATTTTTGACATAGTCTCCTCCTCCCAATAGTCCCCAACACTTGCAAATTTTGTGTTCTCTTTCGTCCCAATGTTAACTTTTCTAATCTTTAGTGGCTGTTTCATGGGATCAGTTGGTATATCGAGTGTTATGACATCCCTACTTTCTTTTGCTTCCAAAATATTGATATTCTTTAGCTCATCATCATCCTCAGGTTCTATAGACACATTGTAACATTCCATCATTAACTGCAGGTGGCAATGCACATGTGGATTCGTAGGGTATGCAACTGGTACTACTTTTAATACCACACTGCGGATGATCTGTAATGCATTATGGACATCACTATTGGCATCTGGGAAGCTAAATGTATGAGCAAAGAAAAATGTCAACTCCTACCAAGTGGTTATTTCTCTACGCAACTCTGCTGATATATACCATGACCTTGGAATTTTGTCCAAGGTTTGGATAAAGGCATGGACCATTCATCCTTTGTTCACGATTCCCACAAGGTTTCACATTCCATCAGGTCACCACTAGGGTCACTATGCCCATCATACCTCCGAGTGTGATATAATTCTTTGTTGTCGAAGAAAAATATCATCAACCGTCGACACTGTGCTCATTTGGTAATTGACTTTTTATGAGTCGTCCACCAACATGCTGGAGTAGCCTTCAGTGCTTCCTCCAGCACCAAGAATTGTTGCAGTGTTGATACCTTCTCTTCAAACTACATTAAGCATGCAAACAACTCATGTAGGCCTTCATATATTGGTAATTCAACAATATCAGTTGTGACATGGAACAAAAACTGTGTGATCAAGGCACACTTCCTGACTGACACTTCATGCATGCGATTTTGCCAATTTTCCAATGCATCATCAGAATCAGAAGATGCAGAATTAGCACTACGCCACCCTAGTTCTCCATTAGTAGATGGGTGGATGTAATATTCAAAAATATTGTAAGCATGATCCCATCCCTTGACAAGTTCATCTTTTACACATCTTTTATAGGTTTAATATATGTCCATCCTTCTGTTGGATCCATAGGAGTGATGAATCTGATGTCTTGGGTCTCAAATGTCATCATCTGTTTCTTGAAATTAATCACTCCCATACTATCATTGGCCCATCCAATCTCCAGCAATTCAAGATAGGTTACTACCCCCTCTATAGCTTCAATCACGTTGAAGTCAGCATAATTATTCATACCTTCAACATCCACGACCAGGTTCGACACCTTGCCAATAGGTTGTACTTTGACCTGACTAGCCAATCTCAGCTGTACAAGGGACCAACCTAATGTCAGTCTCTCCATATTCTACCATGTATTCTTTGTGATAATGTTCACATATGAGCCCGAATCTAGGATGACTGAATCTACTTCATAGTCATAAATCTAAATGTTCATGCACATATCCTTCCCCGTCTTTTTATTATGTAAAGAGTTTACTACGGAGTCCTTCCACTCCTTACCCGGGAATTTCAACAAATTATCAATCTCAGCTAGAGCATCATGATATCTCCCCAACAACAAGAAACTCTAAAAGCAGTGCTACAAGGTACCATGCTGCCACGATGGTCCTGCCTCTAACAAAGAATCAAACACAAAGGGCATTTCATAAATAGGTGACTTACAAATATTTCATCTGATTGTGTCCTGAGCTTCAACAAATGTCTCTTTTTTAGTTTCTATATCAAATAGTGCCTCCTTTTTACCATCCAATCATATCTATATATGGGGAATTTCCTCTCCTATTGTGTCTTTTGCGCGAGTGACAACAACAACGTCATCATCCTTTGTTCTAGGTTCTGCTAAGATCGTCACAACTGTCGACCCTTAGTTCTCGTTCAACGACAGATTCTAGTTCAGAGGTGGATTCTGGTTCACTAGAGGATTCATTGGTTGATTCATAGTGTGATTTTGAAGTGGAAATTGATCCATGGTTTGGTTCTGCAACTATTTTTGGTTCTATAAAATATTTTCGTTGTGCAACTGGTTCTGATTCTGCAATAGATGATTGTTTCCTTCCTACCATTTTGTGATTAATTGTGGGAAGTTCTCAACAACATGATCAATTGTGGTGTAGTAAATACATGAACACTGTAAATGTCATAAATCATGCTGGTAATGTCCAAATACCCCACAATTGTAACGCTGGACCGATCTGTGACCTCATCCTCCTCCTTTTCCAAAGCCTCCTCCACTTCCTTGGAATCCTCATTGCCACTGGTATTGTTGCTGAGCCATTTGTTGTGGTGGGGGATTCATTTGCTGCTAAACATAGTTTTCTTTTTGAACATACTGTGGTTGTGTTTGAGTCATCGTCATCTGATTGAACTGTGACTGTGGGGAAAATTTTTGTTATGGCACAAACTATGGTTGCGGCTGCAACGGTATGAACTCCATCTGCGGTGGCAGTGTATACTACACTTGAGGTGGTGGATGCACCATCTGTGGCTGCAACTATACTGCACAATGCTCCTCACCCTTCACATAGTATGAGTCATACATCCTTTCTATGAGTAGGTGATAACCATGGAAAAATTTATCTTCATGCCCAACCGAGTGACAAAAAGTGCAGTATAAGCTTGTTTGCTTTGTGACTATCTTCTGTATGTAGCTACATTCTTCATTTTAATTCCCATATACTTGAGATATGCCACATCACCGCACACTACCGCAAGTCAATGGGTTCAACGCTCCAGATAAAAGATAATTTTTGAAGACAGGGAAAGTATCCTTAGTGTACCCATGTGCACGACACTGGGTGCACCAAAGATCCCCACGATTCTCTTTCCCTTTCCTAATATCTTGCAACTGAAGCGTCAAGTTTTCTAGCTACGCTTGAATTTGGTTCATACCAGCTGCGATTTATTCAATAGGTGAAGCTTATAACTTCATCGTGATTTCTAGGGCCTTGCTTTTCCTCACGATCTTCTATTGCATCAACGATTTCTAGATATGAGGTACCATTGCTTCGATAAACCATTCTTTGTGCTTGTTGTAGGTACAACATATCGCATGTTATTGTTAAATGGGAGCCCAACTACACATACAAAGGTAACTTATTAGAATCCTTTGTCCATTTCATGGTTTCTATTACATTTGTATTGCCTTCTGTAATTTTCTAACTGAACCAAAATTTCCAAAAATCTATGCCTAATTTGTGTGTTTTCGAGTTGTGGAAGACTAGTTTTTGCTTGGAATTGTTTCAATCTTGCAACCCATACCCTGCAACCCACAATATGTGGGATGTAGGATTTTGTAGGAATGTGTTTTGAATCTCCTCATCCTGCAACCTGCATCCCAAAAATGTGGGATGTGAGAAAATTTTGATATATATGTTTTGTTCAACCCGCAACCCACATCCCGCATAAGTGTGGAATACAGGATGTCATTTGTTATCTCGATTGGTTTGCATGTTCCCGCATCCTATATCTCGCAAAATGTGGGATGCAGGCTGCAGAAATATTTGAATAAAGTTTTGTTTTTTTTACGATTCTGTATCCTGCATCCTGCAAATGTTGAATGCGGGTTACGTAATGATTAATGAAATTTAAATTATTTTTTTTCGATCCCGCATCCCGCAGAGTTTGATCCTAACCGTCGGTTTTATTCTCATCCTACGGTCTTAATTATTTCCCATAATCTATATATATGATGGTCTTTTGGTAATTTCTTCACCATTTTACCACTGTAACTCACTGTGCTGCATGAACTTATTTTGGGATTTTTACCAAGCAACTCCGCCACCTTTCTCTTTGGTTACCAGTAAGTTTTCGAGTCTCCCTTCCTAATTTGAATTTCTTATGGTTTTTCTAGTATAAATTAGTTTTAACTTCTGGTTTATAGGTTCAACAAAATATGTCAACCTCAAATATTTCCTCAAATTAACTAGTGTAAAAACCTGCAGAAACATATGCTGACAAAAGACCTGAATTTTACTGTCCTCCCTGATACTAGTGGTCAGGTTAGTGAGACCTACAAGTTAGATTGGTCCATAATCTATTCCATTTTTTATAATGATGATCTTTTAGACATTTGAGATGACCAACCCATATACAAGAGAATTAGGGATTCAGGTATTCATATGATTGCTGCAAGACCTGCCATTTTTCCTTACAATGACGCGATCAGGTGGATTATTGATCATGCCAATCTAAAATATTATTCTTTCAATAATAGCACAGGATATCCACTTGCCAATTTCCATCCCGAGACTTTCGTAAAAATTTATACTCTTAAACCATTTAGACAACTCCTTAATGCTGATTTCGTCTAAGCTACTAGGTCCAGGTATAATTTTGAGGAAATGTTGAAGTCTTGGATGAATGAACCATACAATTTTTCCCAGAGGAAATATGACCTCTACCCTATTGAATGATTTAAGGAACCCTATTCCCTATTAACAACAATGTTGTGCAAGCTCTACGGTCTTCCTAACTGTTCCTATTTTAAGGAAGAATGGGCTTCAATTTCCATCATTTCATAACCACGCATGAATCTCTCCCATAGGCTTGAATCCTTTCTTTAGAACTTAGAACATTGATACAAGACTTTCAGAAAGATACTACTAGGAAGAAACCTAAGTTCTTCTTCTCTTCCTACATTGTTGACATCTTTTGTGTTGAGTTCCATTATCCTAATTTAGGATGGAACTAGGTACTACCAGCCCCGCCTGTACATATCTATCATGTAGAGCTGTGGGACGCCAACTATGTGACCATTTTTTATGACATTTGTGAAAAATTCCTTGGCCAATTATATTTTTTAATTTTCAAGAAGGAAGCTTTTGCTTTATCTCCCGAAGCCAAAAACCTTATAGCTACAATGGGGGATTGGTATGTCGGTGAGACATTTGCATACATCAGAGTCTTTGGCAGGAGTGCTGCTCACATGCTACCAAAGGTTGTACTTGACTGATTGTTTCTTGAAGAAATATCATTCTAGACAGTGACCAAAGGAATATACAAGAAGTGTGCAGGACCCAAAAGAAAATTCTGGCCCAAGTTTCCTCAAACTCTTGGATCCTTGAGTATACCAACCTCCACCTGGGCATCAGAAATCAGTGATCACATAGTTTTTCTCAAGCTGGGTTTGTGAGTAAGAGATAGCATGATCCCAAGGTGATTGTTGATTCCAACCATAAACATAATCAGTTCAAAGTACGATAGATTCATGAAGTAGTCCCTGATGACTTCATTTATCAAGGAGTTGACACTTTATCTGAGGTTTTGGACAGGGCCAAAAGTAAATAAGAGCAAAGTCAAATCCTGCTATATCAAAAGGAACTTAGAAATAGGATCCAACACTACAGGGAAATGGAATTGGATATTCGAGAAAAGATGATGAGAGACAGAGAAGAAAAAGAGGCTCAAGCAACCAAATATCCTTCTGTAGAGACAAGTTTAGAAATAGATAAAGGTAAAGGTCCCATGGAAGACAATCCATGGGCATCTGTTGATCAGCATGTTAAAGACTTAATACATACTTCAGAGCAAATTAAACAGAAGCTGACCAGGATGACTTCTTCATTGGACACTCAGGAAATTGAAACTTCTCATCCAATTGAGCATACTCAGGTAGCTATTGTTGCTAATAAATCCCAATTTGAACAAACTCATATTGAGGAGAAGCCACTCAAGGAATTGAAGGTTCAAGTTTCATCATTCCCTACTTCTACTATAGATTTTACCAGTTCAGAACAGGAGGATGAAAGATATTCCCCTGTACCTATCACTGAGGAAGCTGGAAATGGTAATAATTTGCAGGAGTTCACGAATTTGTTTAGTGGCAGCAATGGGAGATCCTCATCAGCTCTCCCAAAATCAAAATATTCTTCTGATCCTTGTCCATCATCTTTGACATTAATCCTTTCATTGATCCTAGCCTTATATTCCTTGTCTACTGATAATACAATGATGCCCTTGATGTTTTAGCTCTATCATGATGCCACATGTCTACCTAATTCCATTACACCTATCTCTATACAAATTCCTATTCCACCATCCACTATATCTCAAATATTTAAGGTTCCATTAAATATTCCTTCTTTTAGTTCAATACCATCTCCTGTTCATGATAAAGCATAAGTGCTTTCACCATCATCAGTTCCAGTTGTCACCATGCAGGCTTCATCCATTGAAACCGCTGTTCTAGATACTTCCTCAACTCCTGAAGTGACTGTTATCCAAAGTAGTACTTCCTCTTCACTCATCTCTCACATTAATATGTCTATGCATTCTCATACTATGACTAAAACCTCCTCTTTGATATCTACATGTATTAATGCACACTCCATTGATGAGATAAGAGATGAGTTCAATGAGGAAATTGTAATATCTCTTGGATATTCTTGTTATAGAAAATCTGATAAATCAGTGGTTAAGATAGAAAAAAAGAGGAGTGATATGAAAGCGGTTTGGATGCATCTCTTTCTAATGAGATTGTTGAAATCAACAATCTGTTGATCCACAGGTGGATGCTACAGATGCTGCTTCTATTTTAGGGGCTTTCACAGGTGCTAAATTTGATGTTGTCACTACTCTGAATATGGAATTTGATAAGAAGGAAGAAATTATCATATTAAAGGAGGAGCTAGAACAAGTCAGAGAACAACATGAACACCAAATTACTTTTTTGGTAAAGACATCTGATGACAGGTATAATGAATTACAGGTACAGAATGTTTCTCTTCAAGATGAGTTATATACAGAGGAGACTATCAATGCTACTTTTTCACAGAAGGTAGTTTTGTTGGAAAAACGGTATGAAAATGCAACTGCAAGTGCAAATTCCTCTTCATGTTTTAAGTTCTCTCTGGAGGAATTCAAGGAGCTGGCTCTTTGAACCAAAGGGAGCATCATGAGTTAATCAGTGAGTTGTTTAAGACGTTGGAAAACATTTTTGAAACTCATGTAGATTTTGATAAAATGTCTTTTGTTTTAGAAGACCTGATTAATAAAAAGAAACAAGCTTCAAAACCATATGATGAAGTTGTGGACTGGAAAAGGTATATGAAAGACAAGTCAGAAAACATTACCATTCTCAGCAATTTCCAGTTAAGGAAAATCAGGACTATCTTGCAATCCTAGGAGGATCTAGATCAAATGGTGGCTGAATCTATCAAGAAGGCACAATCCATTTGTGGCAGGAGATGGTACGCTGTAGACAATCTAATGGATGTTTTATGTTTTCTTGCAATGGTACTCATTTACGAGGCATGCCCACCAGGCTTAATGATTGAACAGGTTCAGTAGCGAAGAGATGACGCAGAAGAGAAGATCAAGGATCTTGATCATATTAGTATAGATGATGTGGATCGAATAATAAAACGACCATTTGCATTTGAAGGGAAAATCCACATCTATATTCGAGTTTGGAATAATCTAGCCAAAAATGAAATAGAATATCACAAGTGCACTGCTCAACTTGGCAATGAATCTGCTAGCTATACTGATAAATAT
Organism: Pseudotsuga menziesii; assembly: GCA_001517045.1. Taxonomy (NCBI): domain Eukaryota; kingdom Viridiplantae; phylum Streptophyta; class Pinopsida; order Pinales; family Pinaceae; genus Pseudotsuga; species Pseudotsuga menziesii. Next base: position 77,484 of record LPNX011053553.1, read on the forward strand.
GGACGGATTTTCTAGGATATTAGTTTTTTTTAGGAAATTCGATCCCCTTTTTGAGGGAATTTCATTCTTTTGTAATAATTATTTAAGAGGTAGTTTTTGGACATATTAGGTGACTTTTGGAGAAGGAAAGATTGGCACAAGAGACTGAAAACAACTCTGTTTTCCATAAGGTTTATGTAATTTCTTGCTAAACTTTGAATTAATATAGTATTGTTATTTCACATTTCTTGTCATTGATCTGATTGAATTTCTTTGACAGATCTCATTTTTTCTTGTTTCGAATGGTCATGTGATGTTGTGGTTTAATTGCAATTGATAAACATATTTATTTAGAACTTAGATTTCTCTTTGTTACTTATTAATGCATTGATAAATCTTTAAGGAATTTCTTATTTTAATTGTCTTTATCTATTTCTGCAAGGGATTAAATAGTGAAACTTTACAACAAATATGTTGGTTTTTCAACTAACATGTGTATATGCAGGTTATCTTGAATGATTTAATCTTGAGTTGCTCTCATTTAATTTTTATTAAATGATTGTGATTTAAGAGATGAGTTTAACATTTCATTTACATTTCTATCAATGTGATTAAAATACTTGTCATTCAAATATCTCAGGATAATATGTAAATCAATTCAATAATCCTCTTTAAGTAGTTTATATTTAGATTAGGTTTTCTTTTATTAGTTAGATCTGAGTTTCCATTTTTTCCTTACATCACCCACCTTGTTTTCTAATTTGGGAAACATATCCTCTATGGATCAAACTCACAAAATCCAATGGAGGATATTAAAATATCCGTGGGAGATCACTACCTTAAACAACTCAAGGATAAAACAATAATTGTATGGGATTTCTTGAAGCCTTTTCCTGGGTTTTCTCCCTATGTTGTAAGTCTTAGAGACCCTTTTCAGCCACATAAACAATTGAGGCTTCAACAGTGTTGAACATCGCTAATATCAAAACTGACTCTCACCATCAGTGTCTTAAATATTTGATCAACGTCCCAAATGGTCTCATTAGGGAATTGCTTAAATTATTTTAGCTCAGTAGTATACTGTGCTTCAGAATTTGGTTTCTGGAATTCTTCAATCAATCTTCTCCTGACTTCATCCAATGTTTTTGTAGGGGTCCCCATAGGAACTTGTATAAACTTCATATACCAATCCAACGCATGACCATAAAGAGTAGTCTCCAATTGGCCTTTCCCAACGTCATCACCTGTGGTGTGTCTAATAGTCCACACTGCCTCACATATAAACCAATACTGCTTGGGATCATCAGTCTCATTTCAATGGAATAAAGGGAACTTCATGTCATTTCCCACCATCATGGGCTTTCTTCCTACATATGTTGATCTACTACTAGAATTTTGTTGGCACATCAGGCAAGTCGACATGGAATTCATGTTTCTACTTGAATGCAGAGTAGTGCACGAAGGTGTGGGTACGTTGTCACTGGGGGTTTGATCAAACAAATATTGAATCCCTGGTCGCATCAGATGCCACATATCCTCCTCTTAGTCGTAACAAGGTCCCGAAAATAGAACCATTTGTTGGAACAAACTCCACCAGCAAAACCCAGTCAACAGGTATTAATTCTTGCACATGATCTAGGAACTAGGAATCAAAATCATCAAAGAATAATTAACAAATACTCTTGAATTGGAAAATAACTAGATACAAAATAGGTATCCTCTCTGTATATTTTATAAACAATAAAGGATTTCAATTTCCATGCATAGCAATGGCTTAACTCCATGAAGAATTTGAATACCTAAGGGACAATTCGAATTCAGTGAGTGAGTCTAGCTTAACTGACTCTTTGCCATGCAATGTCACTCAGTTAACCACTTGACCAAAACCCTAATTGACTCACCAAACCCTAACTGAAGTTGGAGTGCAATAAATGACTGAATCTCAACTGAAGGAGATCAAACACATGTCATAGCAATCCAACCATCAAGTGCTATTCCTACATGACTCCAATGAACCCTGATGAGGTTAACTGAAGCTGAACTGACCATCAGAAGTTGGTGGAGCCACCTTATTGACTCCAATTCATTAAATAATAATAAATAATCATTAAATAATATATTTAATGAATGGAGGTGCCTTAACTGACTGTAACTGACTGGTTGAATTGATTGTAACCACCAGTTAGCAATTAGGTGCATTAATATCACTCAGATCACCCCCAGAGTGCTCTAGTTAGCCTCCTTGACTGTAGGAGAAGGCTAAGTTAGCCTCCTTGATTGTAGGAAGGAGTGGGTGTGACTAGATTATGGAAATTAATGCTCCACTGATGTCAATTAAACTTAGAATAGTGGTTTAACTAGGCCAATTTGACCGAAAGAGTGTGTATGATGGTAGATGTCTCCAACACCCCCCCCTTAAGCTATACTCAGGAAGAGTTAGAAAACATAGATGCATAAAATGCTAGGGCCATGGAAACTAAGGCCATAGGTCACCTTGTACAATAAATTAACTGCTTCATATAACCAAGGAAACGGGGAAAACCTCATGGGAAAAATACCCCCCCTCAAACTAAGCAGTAAATCAAGAATTGGTTCTTCTATGCAGCAGCATCTTGAGACTGTGCATGTGAACCTCTGAATCCAAACTAAATGAATATGTCTGGAGGACTCTTTCACTTTGGAAGAATAACAATGCACTCAACTGAATCAGAAATATAAGTAGCTGCACGGTGAAAAATGGACCCATGTAGAGCAACTGAAATCATCTGAAGAGAAAGCAAAGGTTCTTGAGGATTCAAACCATGTGTGGAACACTCAAGAAACTGATATGTTTCAGCTTTGAACAGAAAACCATGAGTGGTAAAATCAGCCCCAAATCTTAGGAGCAAGTGTCCAAGCAGATGCAAAATGTCTTCCTCTTTACTTGTTCTGTGAGGAGATGAGCATGTGACCGAAGGTAGAGAATCCCTGGGACTCTGGAGAGCGAATGCTTGAGCTCAATAATCTGATATATATTATGAAATATCTAATGAATCACAAAATAAAATATCAGCAACCTCATAAGAGAAAACTAACACCAAATCCCCATAAGCAAAATTGAAGAAGAACTGCGGTACTTGATTTTTCACACCGGAATTGGTGAGAGAAGCTACAAGCATGACTGAAAGCTCTTGGATTTTAAAATATGAACAAAATAATATCAGATAAGAATGTAAATCATATCTAAATAATTTCATAACAGATCCAAAACTATTAAATGAAATCAAATCCCCAGCAACAGTTTCGAAGGAGACTTGCGGTACTTGTTTCTTCACACCGTTGATGAGAACGGCTACAAGTAGTACTGAAGGTTTATGATCTCAAGATTTTGAACCAAGAAATATCATATCATATCCAAATAATATCATATCATACCCTATAAGGTTCATATCAGATCCAAAATTATGGTCAACCGAGATGGTAGATGCACAGTTTTCTTCTTCTTCAAAATTCTGAATTTTGGTGCATGCAATCCCGCAGGAATTTGCTGGAACATCTAGATCATGGTGAGCGAATGGATCACTCTGGTAATCTGATATTTATTCCAAAATATCCAATTTTTTACATATTTTCACACCAGCAGCAACATTAGAGGAAGAAAATTCAAATTTCTCCTCACTTTCGAAAGCAGTTACTGGTAGATTTTGCACAGAATTCAAAGGAAAATCACCGATGAATGTTTGCATGGAAGTGTAGCAGTATTTTTCTTCAATATCACAGATTCAAATGTATTCTTATGTTTCAAAAATATGAGAAGATGAGATATCAAAGATCTCATGAACTTCCGGAGCATCAGAAGAAGGAGTCACTTCATGGAGACTTTCTTCAATTCGAATTGAATGTGTAGAAGATTTTGCTTCATCTTCATCTTGAACAACTTCATCAGAGAGAGTAGAGGATGATATTTTTGAGTGAAGAACTCTTGTGGTGCTGGATTTAATCTCCAAAGTACTATTATGATCCTCATTGTGCTTGCCAAAGGTTTTGTCCAATCTTGTCCAGAGATCCTTTGGGTATTCAGCAGAATCAATAACAAAGTACAAGTCATCATCAAGGGCCAGAGCTATTGATCCAAAAGCTCTGTTAATGTCATTCATCTAGTCATTCTCATTCTCATAAGTCTCTCTTCCAATTCCAATAGACACCTCATAGAGACCTTGTCTCTTGAGATATGCAATCATCTTCAACTTCCATTCTGGATAGCTTGTGAATGGGGTGAGAAGAGGGATTGATGAGTCCATTCGAAGTTGTACCTGTTAAGACCTGCAAATCAAAACAAAAGGGGCACCATAAGGTCGGACAGACTGCATATTTTAGGCTTTCATCACACCCAGCATAGTCAATCAAGAAAGCTTGATCAACAAGTTCTTTACTTGGGATATTGAGTGGTAAGCCTTGGCTTCTGGTGCAGTGCTAGATTTTTGAGCTATTGCTCACATTTCATGGAGAAATCTGTCAAAAAGATTGTTCTTGAGAGATTGATCTTCGTCCTGCCGCATGCTCTGATACCATATTAATTCTTGCACATGATCTAGGAACTAGGAATCAAAATCATCAAAGAATAATTAACAAATACTCTTGAATTGGAAAATAACTGGATACAAAATAGGTATCCTCTCTGTATATTTTATAAACAATAAAGGATTACAATTTCCATGCATAGAAATGGCTTAACTCCATGAAGAATTCGAATACCTAAGGGACAATTCGAATTCAGTGAGTGAGTCTAGCTTAACTGACTCTTTTCCATGCAATCTCACTCAGTTAACCACTTGACCAAAACCCTAATTGACTCACCAAACCCTAACTGAAGTTGGAGTGCAATAAATGTCTGAATCTCAACTGAAGGAGATCAAACACATGTCATAGCAATCCAACCATCAAGTGCTATTCCTACATGACTCCAATGAACCCTGATGAGGTTAACTGAAGCTGAACTGACCATCAAAAGTTGGTGGAGGCGCCTTGTTGACTCCAGTTCATTAAATAATAATAAATAATCATTAAATAATATATTTAATGAATGGAGGTGCCTTAACTGACTGTAACTGACTGGTTGAACTGATTGTAACCACTAGTTAGCAATTAGGTGCATTAATATCACTCAGATCACCCCCGGAGTGCTCCAGTTAGCCTCCTTGACTATAGGAGAAGGACAAGTTAGCCTCCTTGACTGTAGGAAGGCGTTGGTGTGACTGGATGATGGCAAGTAATGCTCCACTGATGTCAATTAAACTTAGGATAGTGGTTTAACTGGGCCAATTTGATCGAAAGAGTGTGTATGATGTAGATGTCTCCAACACCCCCCCCCTTAAGCTATACTCAGGAAGAGTTAGAAAACATAGATGCATAAAATTCTAGGGCCGTGGAAACTAAGGCCATAGGTCACCTTGCGCAATAAATTAATTGCTTAATATAACCAAGGAAACGGGGAAAACCTCATGGGAAAAATACCCCCCCTCAAACTAAGCAGTAAATCAAGAATTGGTTCTTCTATGCAGCAGCATCTTGAGACTGTGCATGTGAACCTCTAAATCCAAACTAAATGAATATGTCTGCAGGACTCTTCCACTTTGGAAGAATAACAATGCACTAAACTGAATCAGAAATATAAGTAGTTGCACGGTGAAAAATGGACCCATGTAGAGCAACTGAAATCATCTGAAGAGAAAGCAAAGGTTCTTGAGGATTCAAACCATCTGTGGAACACTCAAGAAACTGATATGTTGCATCTTTTAACAGAAAACCATGAGTGGTAAAATCAGCCCCAAATCTTAGGAGCAAGTGTCCAAGCAGATGCAAAATGTCTTCCTCTTTACTTGTTCTGTGAGGAGATGAGCATGTGACCGAAGGTAGATAATCCCTGGGACTCTGGAGAGCAAATGCTTGAGCTCCATAATATGATATATATTATGAAATAGCTAATGAATCACAAAATAAAATATCAGCAACCTCATAAGAGAAAACTAACACCAAATCCCCATAAGCAGAATTGAAGAAGAACTGCGGTACTTGATTTTTCACACCGGAATTGGTGAGAGCAGCTACAAGCATGACTGAAAGCTCTTGGATTTTAAAATATGAACAAAATAATATCAGATAAGAATGTAAATCAGATCTAAATAAGTTCATAACAGATCCAAAACTATTAAATGAAATCAAATCCCCAGTAGCAGTTTCGAAGGAGACTTGTGGTACTTGCTTCTTCACATCGTTGATGAGAACAGCGACAAGCAGTACTGAAGGTTTATGATATCAAGATTTTGAACAAAGAAATATAATATCAGATCCAAATAATATCATATCAGAACCAATAAGGTTCATATCAGATCCAAAATTATGGTGAACCGAGACGGTAGATGCACAGTTTTCTTCTTCTTCAAAATTCTGAATTTTGGTGCATGCAATCCTGCAGGGATTTGCTGGAACATCTAGATCATGGCGAGGGAATGGATCACTCTGGTAATCTGATATTTCTTCCAAAATATCCATTTTTTTACATATTTGCACACCAGCAGCAACATTAGAGGAAGAAAATTCAAATTTCTCCTCACTTTCGAAAGCAGTTATTGGTAAATTTTGCACAGAATTCGAAGGAAAATCACCGATGAATGTTTGCATGGAAGTGTAGCAGTATTTTTCTTCAATATCAGAGATTCAAATGTCTTCTTCTATTTCAGCAATATGAGAAGATGAGATATCAGAGATCTCATGAACTTCCAAAGCATTAGAAGAAGGAGTCACTTCATGGAGACTTTCTTCAATTCGAATTGAATGTGTAGAAGATTCTGCTTCATCTTCATCTTGAACAACTTCATCAGAGAGAGTAGAAGCTGAGAGTTTTGAGTGAAGAAATCTTGTGGTGTTGACTGTAATCTCCAAAGTACTATTATGATCCTCATTGTTCTTGCCAAAGGTTTTGTCCAATCTTGTCCAGAGATCCTTTGGGTATTCAGCAGAATCAATAACAAAGTACAAGTCATCATCAAGGGCCAGAGCTATTGATCCAAAAGCTCTGTTAATGTCATTTAGCTAGTCATTCTCATTCTCATAAGTCTCTCTTCCAATTCCAATAGACACCTCATAGAGACCTCGTCTCTTGAGATATGCAATCATCTTCAACTTCCATTCCGGATAGCTTGTGAATGGGGTGAGAAGAGGGATTGATGAGTCCATTCGAATTTGTACCTGTTAAGACCTGCAAATCAAAACAAAAGGGGCACCATAAGGTCGGACAGATTGCACATTTTAGGCTTTCATCACACCCAGCATAGTCAATCAAGAAATCTTGATCAACAAGTTCTTTAGTTGGGATATTGAGTGGTAAGCCTTGGCTTCTGGTGCAGTGCTAGATTTTTGAGCTATTGCTCAAATTTCATGGAGAAATCTGTCAAAAAGGTTGTTCTTGACAGATTGATCTTCGTCCTGCCACATGCTCTAATACCATATTAATTCTTGCACATGATCTAGGAACTAGGAGTCAAAATCATCAAAGAATAATTAACAAATACTCTTGAATTGGAAAATAACTGGATACAAAATAGTTATCCTCTCTTTATATTTTATAAACAATAAAGGATTACAATTTCCATGCATAGCAATGGCTTAACTCCATGAAGAATTCAAATACCTAAGGGACAATTCGAATTCAGTGAGTGAGTCTAGCTTAACTGACTCTTTGCCATGCAATCTCACTCAGTTAACCACTTGACCAAAACCCTAATTGACTCACCAAACCCTAACTGAAGTTGGAGTGCAATAAATGAATGAATCTCAACTAAAGGAGATTGAACACATGTCATAGCAATCCAACCATCAAGTTCTAGTCCTGCATGACTCCAGTGAACCCTGATGAGGTTAACTGAAGCTGAACTGAACATTGGAAGTTGGTGGAGGCGCCTTGTTGACTCCAGTTCATTAAATAATAATAAATAATCATTAAATAAAATATTTAATGAATGGAGGCACCTTAACTGACTGTAACTGACTGGTTGAACTGATTGTAACCACCAGTTAGTAATTAGGTGCATTGATATTGCTAAGATCACCCCCAGAGTGCTCTAGTTATCCTCCTTGACTATAGGAGAAGGCTAAGTTAGCCTCCTTGACTGTAGGAAGGCGTGGGTGTGACTCGATGATGGCAATTAATGCTCCATTGATGTCAATTAAACTTAGTATAGTGGTTTAACTAGGCGAATTTGACCGAAAGAGTGTGTATGATGGTAGATGTCTCCAACAACAGGGGTTCCCACTCCGTTGACAATCAAATCGTCACGATCTCGCTGAGCACTGACCGAGACAGGTTTTACCTCGTTCGACAACACCCACGAACTAGATGAACTCTCACCTAAGATGTTGAAGGGAGTGCTAATGGAACCGAGTTTCTGTAGAATGGAAGAGGAATTATGGGCATCGATGATGCATCAATTTATCTATTAGATCTGACCAGTTCTTTAATCATTCGTAAAATATTTCATCATCATTCCTTCAATAGATCGCATCATTTATTCACAATGGAAATAAATATAAAAGTAAGAACCATATTGTTGTGCAAATAGATCTAAGAATATAACATTATTCATAAGCAATAAACATTGTATCATAGATCCATGTTGCTCAGTCACTTCATATTCTTCATTGGATTCATAAAGCAGAAAAACATGAAAGAGATAAAAAGATGACTACAAGACAGTAATTTAGACCAATCTCCTTGTCATTATATTAACTCTGTGTAATAAGCTGTGGATTCGAAAAAAACAATACTTCAGCTAAGCCTTAAGCTCTCAATTCATGGTATACAACCTGATTCACTCTACGATCTCTTATCTCTAGATCGATTCATCTCTTCTTTGATATCCTATCGATTCATCCCTTCTATGATGTCCTATCAATTCATCTCTTCTCTGATCTCCCTCTCCATCACATTTACAATTATTCACCTACTTATAGACTTGCGGCTTTACATTCATGGTCTACTTGCATAGTTTCTAACTAATTCTTAATTGACTCTTGCCAACTAATGACCAATATCCACAAAATGTGGTCAAAAGTACAAAAAGTGACCCAAAATATTCAAAAATAATCTATTTTCCTCCTTGCGCACTATCTTTTCCTTGCGCGATGTATTCTGAGCTTACGCAGCATTCACGATGCTACGCAACTGGCTTACCCCAAACCCTTTGCCAACACATTCTAAAATACCTAGATGTAATATTTCATTTGTAAATATCAACAAGATTTTATGTTCATCAATTTAACATATAACCAATATTTTAAAAAAATGAAATAATAATAATAGAAAATATAACCTTATCTTTGTTTATATTTGTGGAGGTGGTCTACAAAGTGTATACAAAGTGTTTAGTATGGTAACTTCTACAATTTTCTGTGTAGATTCATGTCTAAGTTTCGTACATTACCCCAAACTTTAAATTTCATGGTAGTTATAGGAGTATAGAGGGCCCCTTTAGGTCGTCTTGTTTGAGCCAATGGCTCTGATACCATGTGTAGTGCCCATGGAGTGAGGATGGGAACATATGTTTCACGTTTTCATTATTCTGTAGCTAACTACATAAGAGTTGTTTTGTAAAACTAATAAAAAAAATGAATTAAAAAAAGCATTGATCATTATGCTATCAAATTTCTCATTTTATTTTCGGTTAGAGTTGATCTATAAAATATTTTTTTGCATAAGTTTAACTTGATAGTAAATCTTAACAACATGGAAATAGAAAATAGATTCTACATCAAATTATCTCTGCAAAATACGTATTTTTATTATTCCAATCATTCTGCATAATTTTAATCAGAATATCTAAACTACAATCCTTTCACTAAATAGCAGTGGAATACGTGCAACTATAGGTTGTAATGGATCCTTATAACACCAAAAATTGATGTTTCCACCCTACTGCCAAGTAGATGTCTTTTTGGCCCTAGGTAATCTATGAATTTCACAGCCCCCGAGCCCATAGACCCAAAATTCTCCCTCTATTCCAAAATTCTTTCTTGTTTAGTAGAGTACCACCATTTCCTTCCAGTTTCTTACAAGAAAATGCAACCCTTTCTCCTTCTGTCACACTTCTCTATATACATTTTTCTTCGTCCCCCACAAAACCTTTCGAGTTGCTCCACTTCCTTTCACCCACTTTCTTGGAACCCAAAATAATCCAATGCAATCGTAGTTTATTAGTGCAAGTTATAATATAATATTATATTTCCACTGTTATTTCCTCAAGTATCTTCATGTCATAATGGTAAATTAGTTGTGCTTTAAATGGTGATTGTACCCTCATTTATTATTTTAGGAAATATTACTTAAGGGTTTTCTATTTGAGACCTAGTTTAATAATTATGAGTATTAGTCATTGTTTTGTATTAAGTATGGTTGAAATAAAACAATATTTTCTAGTTCACTTTTATTTAAAATTGCATGGAATAATTCTTAATGGTTCACCAAAAAAAATATGATCTGCTAAAATAACTTATCTTGTAATTGAATTCCAAGATTCATATCAATTAAATAATTAACATTTTAAAAAGTGTTCCATTAGATCCACCAATTTGAACCATTAATATAAAATTCCTTCAAATTTCGACATGGAAAAGACTCACCTACTAATAATTTATTAATCAATCCCTTTTTTAACTTTTTGTTTATATCATAATCGTTAAGACAAAAAGAATAAAATTATTCAATAATATTAATTAAGTAATAATAATAGTTAAATAATAATTAAACATTAATGGAAGGTGAACCAATAATTTTTTATTTTTATTTTTATAATTTGTTTATCAGAAGAGTATCCTAACACCAACACTATACCCTTGTTCTTCTAAACAAAACACCTTTGAGGGCTTAACAATATTACTAAACAATTAAACAATACTATTGTATTATTAACAACAATTTATAACGAATGACACTTAATCAATTACCTATTACAATGTTCACATGTTCTTAGTAACTTAAACGTTCATTATCTTTATTGGATCATTACATAATCAACTTAGTTACTCAAAACAACTTATAGAATTATTTAACATGAAAAGTATTTGTATATCGCTACTAGCATACATGTGCAAAGTGTGCATGCATGGAAATTGTATGCACAAGTTGGATATGTACTATAAACAAGCATCATCTTTCATATGTATACCTACCAACTAATATTAATAATATTCCATGTAGGTAGACAACAATACATGTAACGTAATTACCTTAGCATCATTAGTTATTGTAATAGCTTCCCAATTGAGATTTCCGACCATTATCTTTATTTTGTTTTGAACTTAACCAATCAATACAAGGGAGACTCCCTACTACCACTAACTCCATATCACGTAATACCCAACTCTCAATAATACTAACTTACACATCCTCCCATCCTAACCTGCATCCACATCCTCCCTATCGTTCCCTTGTTAGTATAGAGTGGATGTCAGCTTCACCAACCTAACCACATAGGAATATGAGAGAGATAGCATTAGCTGAACATTGGACCTAGCCTCTCCTAGTAGACATCCAACCTTTGTCATCACAATAACATGGGAAGGGTGTCTGAGCAAGACCCTCCCATGACCTATAGTATCGAAGAAACATAGGCTAGGAAATACATCCATCCCTCTCAACATACTGGGTCTATACCCTTATCATCTCATACTCTGCTTCTATAGAGATTATCGTTTTGTGTCATCGTATCATAACTTTTGGTTGCTAAGGTTTACGGTATAACAAGTTCTTATACCATATTGTATCAAGTACTCGGTATTCACGTAGCTCCTGTGTCGAGTGGGTTAGTACTTGTAACTCTACATTTATAACAAATATTTCCATTCGATCTTGATATGATCCATGTTGTCAACATAATTCCATTTCATCACATAAAATAATTAAAATCGATCACATCATAGGTTGGAATCTGTGTACCACATCATATATATCACATTTCATCAATGAGGACAATTAAACATACACTCTCAGTATCAAAGAATGTAATCTCATGATAAATAAAGCATCATAATCAAATAATATAATAACATCCTATTCATCATAATTATGGTATAGGCATAAGCATGGTAATCATAATAAACATAGCAGCAACATATAATCCGGTCTAATGTACCAAAATATAGTTTACTTAGTCTAGATGAGTCCAACAAATAATAAGCAGATAAAGTGCAGTAGGTTTGTCTAAAAAGCATGCCTAGTCAAAATATGGGGTGTTACATTGACTTACCACATGTCTTGCACATCTAAATTAAAGATAAAGGACCCCTTCTAGGTATTATAATTAGAACATGCTTACTAGCTTAATCTTGTAGAATGATACAAATCATAATTTCATTGTTTTTCATTCAATGTTATGTGAATAGATGGATGTCTCAATCTAGAAATATTAGGGGTAGTGTTTCTCATTATTGTAACTCATTTTTTCTATATGTAAGGACTTCAGGCTAGGGAAACAACTTCTATCTGTAGAAGGTGATAATTTCTAGCAACAAATCTGGCGACCATACTAGGGAATGAAGGCATGTTCTGATGTTTTGTTCTTAGTATATGATGATGACGAGAAATATGTATAACACATATCGTAAGAGACCACTAGTTGTATGCTAAATTTGAGAAATGTGAATTCTTTAAGAAAGAAATCTAGTACTTAGGACATGTCATCTCAAAAAAATGGATTGTGGTAGATCCACAAAAGATAAAGGAAAGTTTAGAATGGCTTGTTCCAAAAGATGTCGTTGACATTTGATATTTCATGGGACTCATCGGTTACTAATGGAGGTTCATCCAAGGATTCTCAAAGATATCCTACCCCATTAATTTCTTACAAAATAAAGGAGTAAAATTCACATGGCCCTCGAAGTGTCACGAGAGCTTTGAAAATATAAAAGTATCATTAACTATGACTCCAATATTAAAGGTGGATGACCCCTATAAAGACTACACAATTTGTACAGATACTAGTAAGGAGGGATTGTGGGAGTATTATTTCAAGAAGGGCATGTTGTATGTTATGAATATAGTAAATTGAAAGAACATGAACGAATTTATGCAGTACATGATCTAGAATTGGCACCAGTAGTGAATGCATTCAAAAATATGGTGTCAATACCCATTAGGAAATAAATTCCTTTGATTTACAAATAACACCTGTGTCAATAATCTATTTACTAACCCTATACTTAATTCTAGGAAATAAATTCCTTTGATTTACAAATAACACTTGTGTCAAGAATCTATTTACTAATCCTATACTTAATTCTAGGAATGTAAGATGGATGGCCTTATTAAGTGAATTCTATTTTGAAGTAAATCATATAAAAGGTAAGGAAAATAGGGTCATTGATGCACTTAGTCAAAGAACTCATGAAGTGTATGATATCACTATGACATAGCCAGGAAGTGATCTGTTGAGAAGAGTAAAAACAACTAGCATATAGGATGCTGACTATATGAATTTACTGGACAAGATACAAAAATACGAGGTAAATTTAAATGGGATAGAACTTAGAGTAGACCAAAAAGGGTTAATTTGATTTAAGGAGAGAATATACATGCCTTATGTTGCATATTTAAAGTTGTTTATTCTAAATGAGATGCACAAACCTCCTTATGCAGGACACTCAGGTTACAATCCCTTAGTAATCAATTCTTTTGGCCCATATTAAATGTATATTTAGTTGATTATTTATATAAATATTTGGAATGTCAATAGGAGAAGGATGAACATGAAAATCCAAAAGGGTTTATTACAACCTTTGCCAATTCCTNGTAATATCCTTGGATTTCATCATAGGTTTTCCTTCAACAAAAAAGAAACATGATTCAATTATGGTTGTAGTATATAAGTTAAGCAAGTTTATTCATTTTATTCCTATGAAGTCAAATTACAAAGATATCAATATGCAGAGATATTCTTGAAGGAAATATTCCAACTTCATGGAGTAGTGAAGATGGTAATTTATAATGGGGATTTGAGGTTTACATCAAAAGTTTGGAAAATATTGTTTGCATGGTTAGAAACCAAGATAAATTTCAACACTACTTATCACCCTGAAATAGATGGACAAACAAAACTAACAAATCGATTCATCGAAGACATGCTAATAATGTATGTCAACGAAAAAACCACTAAGTGAGAGGACTATTTGCATCTAGTGGAGTTTTCATACAACAATGGTTATCGGGCCTCAGCAAAAAACATCCCGTTCAATATCCTGTATCGGAAAATTGTGCTACCCCTGTTAGTTGGGATAACCCCATGGATCATGTGATGGTAGGGCTTGAAATGTTACAAGACAAGGAACAAAATGTTAGGGAGGTACAAAAGAACCTGAAATTGGCACATGATCACTAAAAGAGTTATGTTGACTTAAAAAGACAACAAAAAGAGCTTTCTGTCGGAGACCATGTCTACCTTCAAGTCAAACCCTAAAAGAGATCCCTTAAATTGAGAATTTGTACCAAATTAGCACCACGGTTTTGGGGACCCTTTCAAATATTGGAAATGATTGGACCCGTGGCATACAAACTTTCTCTTCCTACTCACTTGAGAATCCACAATGTTTTTCATATTTCATTACTAAAGAAATATATACATGATTCCAGTCATATAATTGACTGGAACGTGGTTGAGGCGGAAACATAAGGTGAAATTCAAGTTGAACCTTTATGCATTTTGTACACAAAAGAAACAATACTTCAGAACCGAGTCGTCACTTGGGTTAAGGTTGAATGGAAGCACTTATCCCAGAGGAGGAGACATGGGAATTAGAGGAAGTTTTGCGAAATAAGTACCCAAGTTTATTTATAGAATCTATGGAAGAATACTAAGAACACTATGTATAGTGTCTCCAAAATTGGGGGAAGATGTAATATCCCCCAATAGATAAAGTTTTTTGTAATATTTTGAATTATTGTTTTATTTTTAATGAGAGTGGTTGGTTTTGAAAACTGCCAACTAGTCCTTCGAGGACAAATGTAAATGAAACATTATGTTTCTAATAAAAAATGTGAATTATGGAAACAACCATGTTGAATGATGAAACTATGCATGCGAGAGTGGGGGGCGTGATGAGTCAACCTCAGGGAGGTTACACTAGGTGTGAGAATGCCAATATGGCACTGCACACGCCCTCAAGAATCAGGGGTGTAGTGGGAAGCAGGAATTACATGAGAAATTGGCTATTAGTTGCAAGATACCTAGGAAAAAACTAAAAATATAAAAAAGGAAGCATATGGGAGGAGGCAGGACATTGCTTAGTATGTTGGGGAAAAGGATTGAATGCTTAATGCATGAGCACTCTGTGTTAGGAAAGACTGGAATAAATACTTATTGTGTGAGCCCTCTGTGTCAAGAAAGTGATTTCTCACTGGAGACTGTACCTGATGTTTGATGTCACTTCTATTGGCATGCATATTTTAGCTTGGGGGTGATTGAGGGAAGACAACATATGTGCCTAAGATACATTTGTGTGGAATGTGGTTGTTCCTTATTCATTCAGATCATTGTATAACCATGTTTTTTTAATTTTTAATTTTTGCAGTTTGTTGGTCTAACGATATACCTATATATGTGTGTGAATGTGTGTTTTCAATCCTAATGAAATGATCAACACAACAATCAGGTTTCTAGATGAAAATTATTGCTTGTGAGATAGTAACTCATGCTATGTTTTTGAATGATTGTGATTTAGATCTCGTTATATGGTTTCTATTGGTATAGTATTTTTTTTCCACAAAGAATTTACTTGGATTCTTTAGAACTTCATTGTTAATTCTTAGATGTAAGGGATCCCCTATAGAAAATACTAAATTGCCACTTTTGAATTTAAACTCGTTCCAAGACTAGGGAAGTCACTGTTTAATAATTTTAATCCTTAAATGATTGGGAAGTTGTGAAAGAAAAGTTTTTCTAATGAAGTCTTCCTAAGAAACCAGCTACTGAAAACACCATAGAATCCCTAGGCCTGAAATTGTTTTAAACAACGAACTATTCCTAATAAAACTAGGTCAACGAAGGTTGTTAATCCCTTGCTTTTACCCAAAACAAAAAATTCAGGAAAAACTAAGTAAACATATAAGGCCAAAAGGCTTCCAGAAGCCTAAATCTCTTAAGAAAAAACAAGTACTTCCGCAATCCACAATCCACATTGCACAAGAGGAAAGCGAAAGTTAAATTATAAAGAAATTAAGGTTTTCGCAATCCATAATCCGCATTGTAGAAGCAAAAAGTAGACGTTAAATTATAAATTAATTAAGGGTTTTCACAATCCGCAATGTACATTGTGGAAGCAGAAAGGAGGAAGGTATTTTATAATGAATTCAAGAGTTTCTCCAATATGCAATCCGCAATCCCCATGCAGAAGAGGAAAAGAGGAAGGAAAAATTATAAATAATTTAAGGGTTTCCACAATCCACAATCCGCATTGCAGAAGGTGAAAAGAGGAAGGTTAGTTATAAGAACTTATGTGTTGCCAAAATCTACAATCCATTGTGCGGAAACAGAATTGTGGAAGGGGAATTTTGTATAAGATTTAAGAACTTTTTGTAATCCACAATCCACATATCAGAAGAAGGTTTATGGAAGGGACAATTGTAAAAAAACTTGAGTTCTTCCCACAACCCGCAATTTGCATGCAGAATAAGAGTTGTGAAAGGAGCATACCATTATGGAATACTTTTTAAACTTAAGGTTTTGGATCGGTATTTCATAAAGGTTTAGGATAAATCTTTAAGTTTATTTTCAAAGTATTGCTTTCTAATTTTGTGGGGTTTAAGGTATCATATATAAGTCAAAGAACCATAAAACAAGTTGGGTGAGAAGCACGAAGTCATTCACTAATATATGATAGAGAATGATTTATGACTTATGAATTATATCTTTGTGTGATGTTAAAAATTTTATTCAATGCATTTTTTAGATGGTTATATGGGTATGTTACACGAGCAAGGAAGGAATTGGTGGATTCTTCATTCAAAATGACTATATTAATCTTGCACATTGATCTAGACATTATTAATCTTGCACATTGACTAAACATCAATCTCATGAAATATTAATCAACAAATAACTCATGAAATGGTGTAATTGGACTACAGAATGAGTAGCCACTTTGTGTATTCACACAATGAATGAGAAAAATAATACAATTTCATGCTACACATATGAATTAATGAGAAATTCGAATCCTCAATGAAGTCATTCAAATTGAATGAGTGGGTCTAGCTTAACTGAATGTAAGCCACAGTCAACAATCCAGTTAACCATTGATCAAAACCCTAATTGACTCAACTAATCCCTAACTGAAGTTGAAGTGCAATAAATGACTGAGTCTCAACTGAAAGAGATCAGACACATGTCATAGCAAGCCAACCATCAAGTGTTAGCACTTCAATGACTCCAATGAACCCTAATGAGGTTAACTGAAGTTGAACTGAACATCAGAAGTTGGTGGAGGCACCCCTGTTGACTCCAGTTCATTAATTAATCATTAGATAATCAATTAAATGAAAGTAGGTTCCTTCACTGCCCTGTTTAACTAATTGTAACCATCAGTTCACAATTAGGTGCATTAATATCACTCATATCATCCCCAGAGTGCTTTAGTTACCCACCTCGAATGTAGGATAAGTCTAAGTTAGCCTCATTGACTGAAGGTAGGCGTGGGTGTGACTGGATGATGTGATTTAATGCACCACTAATGTCAATTAATGTCAATAATACCTAGGATAGTGGTTTAACTAGGACAATTTGACCGAAAGGAGTGTGTATGGTGGTAAATGTCTCCAAAAACACCCCTTAAGCTATACTCAGGAGGAGTTAGAAAAAAAAATGCATAAAAATGCTACGGCCACGACAACTAAGGCCTCAGGTCACCCTATACAATGCTGAAACCAAAACAATGCTCAAAACAAACTAAGTGAGGAAAAGAAGGAAAATCCAGTGGGAAAAAACCCCCCCTCAAGTTGAACAATGAAAGTAGTCTAAATCACCCTGATGAACTCACCTCCAATAGTGAATGGAGGTAAGTGAACTTCTTTTCTAAAAGTCTCTTGGTGAGAATGTCTACAATCTGCTCATCAGTCGGGCAGTATTGTAGAATGATGGTCCTGTCATGCACTAGCTCCCTGATGTAGTGCATGTGGATCTCTACATGCTTGCTCCTCTACCTGGCAACTGGATCTATGGAAATATTAATAGCACTTTTACTATCACAAAATAGGATATTTGACAAAGTACTACCAATATCAAACTCTGAATGAATTCCTTGCCACCAAACTACTTGGATGCAAGCATTCACTGCTCCTCGATACTCGGCCTCTGCTGAAGATAGTTCTATGGTAGCCTGCTTTTTGCTATAACACCAAATGGGTCCACCACAAAACATGGATACATATCTAGAAGTATACTTATGATCAATATAATAACCAACCTAATTGGAATCTGTCTATCCAACCAGCTCTAGCTTGGAGTTTGCAGCATAGTGAATGTCGTAGGTCTTAGTTCCCTGAATATACTGGACGATCCTCCTGGATTCCTTCCAATGAATATCATGAGGCTGATGCATATATATTGATAGATCATTCATGTCATAACAAATATCATGCTGGTAATGTGTCAAGTACAACAAGCTACCAATCAGCTGTCGATAGATAGTGAAGTCCATGGGAGGTGTGCTTTTTCCTTCTTCAAGGTTGATCCCTGAAAGGAAAGGGAATGGTTCAGGCATACAATCAGCCATGTGAAACTTGAATAAAGGTTTGAAATGTATTTGTGTTGAGTGAGCATAGTCCCATCAGAATTTTGCTCAATTTTGAGCCCCAAAAATTGTTTTAGGAGCCCTAAATCACTCATTTCGAAGGCATTGTAGAGAGCAGCTTTGATGGCTAAAATGGAGGAAACTGTGCTACCTATGATTAGTAAGTCATAAAAATATAAAACAATTATAATTATATGACCATTAGTCTATTGTAAATACACATTTAAAAGTTTTGCGAGAGAAAGAAGGCATCCATCTTGGAATACCACTCTCTTGGGGCTTGTTTTAACCCGTATAGTGACTTCTTTAGCTTGCAAACCAAAGATGGATCATTGATGTATCACTCAAGATTATTTACATATATCTACTCATGAATATCTCCATGCAAAAATTCTGACTTAACATCCATGTGATGCACTTCCCAGTGCTTGGATGCTGAAATTGCCAAAACAAGGCGGATGGAGTCCATTTTGCAACCAGTGCAAAGGTCTCATGGTAGTCCATACCTTGGAACTGAGAGAAAATTTTTGCCACCATCCTTTCCTTATATTTTTAGGTGCTTCCACCAACAGCAACCTTGGTGTGAAACAACCACTTGCATTGAACCAATTTCCTTCCCAAAGGAAGAGAAACTAGCTCCCAAGTAGTGTTTTTTTGAAGAGAATTCATCTCTTCATCGATGGCAACTTGCCATATCGGATCCTTCCGAGCATGATAGTAGGATTTTGGATCTAAAATAATAATCAAATATAAATTTTTAGACATCAAATTATCATAAAAAGAGAGCGCAATTCCTGCTCTTTGGAAATCAGGCCAGGTTCTTCTTAGATCATCTGGAATTCCAATGTTGTCTCCTACGGAGGAGGGTGTCTGTCGGGCCCATGTAGGAAGATGATTTTGCACTTTAGGTTCTAATTTAGAATCTTATGATTTCTGCACACTGATATCAAAAATCATAGGATCCAAATAATGGTTATCAACCCCAATTTCATCATCCAAATATTTAGTAGAATAGGAAGGAAATTCAACAATTTTCTCCTTCACTAGTTCCACCTCTTGAAGAGGCTCATCGAACTTGACACTTATCTCGATGATGATCTGTTTGGTATTTATATCTAGCAGCTTTAAACCTTTATAATCATTAGGATACCCAATAAACAAACATTCTATGCTTTGGGGTTGCAAAGCCCTTCTTTTATTAAGCAAAATCTAGGCCCATGCAGTGGACCCAAACACCCTTAGGTTCGGCACATCCGGCTTGTGTCTGAAGTATGCCTCGAAAGGAGTCTTCCCTTTCATGAATGAGTGTGTCACCCTGTTCTAAATGTATGCTGCAGCATGCATGGCTTCAGCCCACAAATTTTCATCAATATTCTTTGATTCCAACATACAGGTGGTCATCTCCTTGAGAGACCGATTCTTCCTTTTCGCTAGTCCGTTCTGTTGGGGAGTGTAGGGAATTGAATGTTGGAAATGAATACCAATTTGGGAGAATATGTGTAGAAAATAATTATTGACATACTCCCCTCAATTATCATATCTCAATATCTTTATCTTAATCCCAGAGGCATTTTCGATCAAGGCCTTCAATTCAAAAAAAAATTTCACACACTTCAGACTTCTTTTTGAGAAAGAAGATCCATGTGTACCTTGAAAAAAATCAATAAAAGTAAGAAGATACCTTGATCCATTCATGGATGTGATAGGAATTGGACCACTGATATCAGAATGTATCAACCCCGATATGCATGTAGCTTGGTTTGCCTTCCCCCGATCGAACTTGTGCTCAGGGTGTTTTCCAATCACACAGTCCTTGCAAATTCCCGTGATTTCCTTGATGACCGAGAGGCCTTCAACCATGGAGTTTTTATGTAAATGATGCAATTATTTGAAATTAATATGGCTAAACCTCTCATTGCACAACCTACTAACCTCATTTCCATGAGTTATCAGAGCGATGGGCTTTGCATCCGCAACAAAGTGAGAGAACTCATAGGCTTTTGCATGATGGTTTGCAAGGCCTTTAGCAATGAGTTTCCTAGATGCAATTTCTATTATCTCAACATCATTTGGGCTGAAAGAAAACCTCTTATGCACTCTTGTATGCGTTATGTGATAGGCACTAAGGATATTTGATGCCACAGACGATACATACAAAACATTTGAAAAAAATCCATTTTCAAGATCAACAGTACCTTGTCCTTCTGAAATGATGGTGGAGTCATCTTCGATGTGGATGGGGATGGATTTTCTGGTCTCCAAGGATGAAAAGGAGACTCTTTTATCCATCATGTGGTTCAAAGCTCCAAAATCAATCAAGATTTCTTTGGACTTTGAAGTGCTTGCCATGAGGACATGACCTTTTTCATGGTGTGGTTCCCGATCTTGCTGATCTCTCCTCCGAAATATCTCTAGAAGATTGATGTGATTTCTCTCAAGGAGAGAGGTTTCTTCATCAAGATTCTTCTTCATGTAGGCATGTTTAAAGTGGAAGCCCTTCTCGTAATAATAACACTTGACTTTTTCCTTTCCATGGTGCTCTTTTCCTTTGTTCTTCCTTGAGCCGGAAGACTCATCATGCTACTGGTTTTCAACTCTAGGTTTAGGAGCATCAAATTTAGTTTTTGGGTTCTTCTGCTGCTTTCCTTTACCCTTCATATATTTGGGCCCCAAGACATGGAGAGCTTGATCATGAGAATATCTGATGATCCCCATCTGGACAAGTTTGTCATGTTCACTTGTTAGGGACTCACTGAAGGCATTGAGTGTAGGCATCTTCCATCCAGGGGTTGCGAGCTTCCTCACACGAAATGTAGAAAAAAAACTGAATAATCAGCCCCAATTTTGGAGACTATGGTGAGGATGAGCTGATCATCCTCCTTCTCGACTTTGCATTGCTTCAAGAGTAAAACAGTGTGCTTGAACTTTGTGAAAAAGTCATTCAGAGTCTCGAAATTGGAGGGCTGGAGAGACATTAATTCATTTTCAAGATGGTAAAATCTCAAGTCATCATGCTTTCTATATAGAGTTTCCAATTTGTCTCATATTTTTTTTGGAGTCTTCAATCCTGCAAGATGGAAAAGAAGATATCGGAAAATAGAGAAGCACAAGAAACCGAAGGCTTCATCCTTCTTGTTCAAGAATCTTGATTTTCCTATGGCAGAACTAGGCTCATCTTCAGTGTCCATGGTGACTCTAAATATTCCTCTAGAGTGCATCTGAATCTCCATATCACCTTTCCATGAGTGGAAATTGTATGGAGTCAAAATATCTACTGAGGAGGCCATTTGGATCTATTGGAGCGAATGCTTCACCTGTAACAAACATGAAAATCAAAACAGAAAGTGCAATGTAAGGTCAGACAGCTTTCATATTTTAGGCTTTCATCACACCCATCATAGTCAATCAAGAAAGCTTAATCAACAAGTTCTCTACTTGGGGTATTAAGTGGTAATCCTTGGCTTCTAGTGCAGTGCTGGATTTTTGAGCTATTGCTCAATTTTCGTGCAGAAATCTGTCAAAAAGCTTGTTTTTGAGAGATAGAGCTTCATCCCATCGTGAGATATGATACCATATTAATCTTGCACATTGATATAGGGACTAAACATCAGTCTCATCAAATATTAATCAACAAATAAATCATGAAATGGTGTAATCAGGCTATAGAATGAGTAGCCGCTCTATATATTCACACAAAGAATGAGAAAATAATAACACAAACAAAACTATCCTACACATGATCTTGATCTAGCAGCCATCATCCACGCCTTGAAGATGTAAGGGAACTACCTTACGGGGAAGAGTTTTCTCCTAAAGAAAGAAAACACAATTCTAAAGTATTTGTTCAACCGAACAGATTTAAATGCCAGGAATACCAGATGGTTGGCATTCCTTAACGAGTAACACTTCAAATTAAAGAACATAAAAGGAATGGAAAAAAAACTTTGATTCTTTAAGTCGACGAGCTTACATGTTGTATGATGTAATTTTGCGCCAAACTTATTTGGACCTGCATGATAGGATTAGAAGGGAAAGAAGGGATGACCATTTCTATGTTGATGTCCTTAAAATGATTCAGAAGGATATATTATTCCAACAATAGAAGGAATATAAGGTAGATGAGTCAGCATTATTGTCGTCCAAAGAAATACTCTATGTCCGAGATGGAGGATACATCAGGTCCAACATTCTAATAGATTTTAATTGAAATTCCTACATGGGGCACCCGGGATATCAAAAGATGATAGCGATAGTAAATAAACATTTTTTATGTCCTAATTTAAAGGTCAACATAACATTATTCTTTACAAAATTCCAACAGTGTCAACTGGTGAAAGAAGAGCAACAACATCCTTCAGGGTTGCTACAACCATTACTCATTCTAGAATGGAAATGGGAGGTTATTACTATGGATTTCATTATGAATTACTAAAGAGAAAGAAACAAAATGATTTCATTTTTTTAGTGTTTTATAATTTGTCCATAGCGTCATACTTCATTCTAGTAAATTCAACATACAAAGCAGTACACATTGCTGACAATTTTCCTAAAATAAATATTCTGATTGCATGGGATACCCAAGGAAATCACCTCAGATCAAGATACAAAGTTTACCAGTAAATTCTGGATATATTTATTCTCCATATTAGAGGCACAATAAAATTTCAGTAGATCCTACCACTCGTAGACAGACGAACAAACAAAATGAATAAATCAAATTTTAGAGGATATGTTTATAATATACGTAATGAAAAATCCCAGAAAGTGGGAGGATTATTTTCACCTGACAAAGTTTGCATATAACAATAGGTACAAAACCTCTGCAAAAATGAGTCCCTTCGAGGTACTCAATGGAAGAAAGTGTAGGACATAGGTGACTTGGGATAGTCCAGTAGACAGGCTCATGCTAGGACCAGATTTACTGAAATACCTAGAACAAATAGTCACCAAAGTGCAATAAAATCTAAAAGAAGCACACGAATTCCATAAACGTTATGCGGATAAAAAGAGAAAGGATAAATATTTCCAATTTGGTGAACATGTTTATTTGAAATTAAAACCAAAAGGAATCTCATTGATCCTCGGAAGGTGTGGAAAGTTAGCACCAGTATTTTGTGGACCCTTTGAGTGTAAAATACCTCAAATTTAAAACATGAAAAAAATCTAAAACCATATATATTCAGACATATTAATAAAATACCTAACTGTTATGAGGCATTACAAACAAATAGAGAGTTTAAAGCATAACCCGGTAATATGAAATGATCATCATCTCCTTAACCTTAGAAAACCCTTTTCCAAAGAAAAAATAGATTTCCAAACAAAAAATCAAAAACTAAGTTATTTTTCTTCTGCAAGAACCATTCTGCAGTTTCGATTCTGCATTCCACATTTCCCAATGCGAGTTGCAGAAGTTCCAAAATTTTGTTAAATAATTCTTTTACCTTTTGCAACAATAATTTCTTGTTGAATCAACCCTGATTGTTGATATTGACTTGATCTGGAAATCAGATTTTGGAAAATCCAAGTTCCATTAACTTAAACCTTGACTTTCAGTGTTCCACATTTTGCATATGCTTTTCGCACCATTGACCCTTGTAGAATCAACCTTGTCCGTTGATCTTGATTTGATGCAGAAATCAGTCTTCGAAAAATTCAATTTTCGTTAACTTAATTCTTGACTTTCTGCATTCTGCATTCTGTATATGCTTTCTGCATCATTAATCCTTGCGGAATCAACCTTGACCATCGATCTTGATTATATGCAGAAATCAAACTTCAAAAAATTCAAGTTTCATTAACTTAATTCTCGACTTTCTGCATTCTACATTCTAATATGCTTTCTGCACCATTGATCCTTACAGAATCAACCTTGACCGTCGATCTTGAATTGATGCGGAAATCAGACTTGGAAAAATTCAAGATCCATTAAATTAATTCTTGACTTTCTACATTCCACATTCTGCATATGATTTCCACACTGTTGATCCTTGTGGAATCAACCTTTACCATCGATCTTGATTTGATGTAGAAATTGAATTTTGAAAACTCTAAGTTTCGTTAACTTAATCCTTGAATTTCTGTGTTATGTTTTCCACATATGCTTTCCACACCATTTCTCTTTGCATAATCAAACTTGACTGTCAATATTGACTTGATGCAAAAATTGGAAATCAAAAACTTCAAATTCCATTCACTTAATTCTTGACTTTTCACGTTTCACAATCCGTATATTCTTTTCGCACTGTTGATCCTTGCGGAATCAAGCTTGACCATCGATCTTTATTTGATGCATAAATTGTACTTCAGAAACTTCAATTTCCATTAACTTAATTCTTGACTTTCTGCATTATGCATTTCTCATATGCTTTCCACACCATTGATCCTTCCGAAATCAACCTTGACCGTTGATCTTGATTTGATGTGGAAATTGGATTTTAGAAACTCCAAGTTCTGTTAAATTAATCCTTGACTTTTTGTGTTATGTATTCTACATATGATTTCCACACTATTGATATTTGTGGAATCTACCTTGATCATCAATCTTAATTTGATGTGGATTTCGGGTTGCGATTTACTGTAAGCTAAAACGATATGAATATTTACTTGATGCTTATCCCTTCTTTAATTATGTCTTCTTTGTCCATAATTTTTACAATTAAGCCCTAACTGTGATAAGTTGACTAGGGATACAGACAACATAAATTTTTTTAAGGTTTCCTTGGTGTAACCAAAAAAAACAAGAATGTTCATGAGTGACATCGGCATGATACATATATATGCTATAACTACATTACAGATTCTGTCAACATTTCAATAAGAATAATTATTATGAGTGGAAATGAAAAAGAACATACAAATCCTAGTTACTTGTAGGAATACACAGAACATTTTAAAAAGATACAGAGGATTTAATCGATTATACATAGAACCATGAATTATAAATTCTTCAAGTATTGGTTTTGAAACTATATACAAATATACAAGAAGGAGCTCTACACAATTTATGCTCAGAACAAATTATTAATTACTACAGTAATAACTTGGTAGAGATCTAATATACTTCAAAGGAAGAGGGATATTTGTTCTACATAAATGCATAACCCTACGGCTTGGAGATGTAATTGTACACATACACATCCTATTGTAACTAGAATTAGTCATAAGAAAAACAGAGTAGCAACCTGAAACCAAAGATCGAAAAAGAAAAGTGGAGAAGTTATTCCTCCCAACCAACTCCCACAATAGCCAAATTACTTGCTCCAGAACCAGCGAGCCTATTCTCTCAACCGCAAGAGAAAAATATTTCAATGCACCATCTCTTGAATTTTACAAATGTTAATCCCTGTCCAACACTAGCCTTCCTATTGCTCATGGACATACTATTAAATATTATTTTTCCTAGGACTTAGTTATTTATGAGCCTCCTACTCTTTAGCACTCAACGAAGAGTGTAGATCTATTTTTTGGGGATGATGCCCCTTGCATATTGATTTCTCACTCAGTCATCTTTGCCACTTGTCATTTTCCTATTGTGGGTTAACAAACACTCTTCAACAACTATATTCACTTGTGTTCCCCTTTAGCATATTTTATAAAATAGGGAATTTTTTATTACAAAATGTTTTATTCTTGACTTTCATGTTAAAGAATAATAAAATTATTATAACGTCCTTGACCCTCCAACTGGCAAAGAGGAAGCTACTATACATCAAAACATTCATGGATCTAGCCCCATGAACATGAACATACATAATTATCTTGGTGAAGCATGAGACTCAAAACATAAAACATATTACGAATCATAATAATTCATATACACAATGGAAGCACCACATTTCAGTCAGCACTCATGTATATACGGATCAACATTTAACATGTATAACATCATTCATCAATGATAATTATAATTGTAGATACAAGTTAGGCAAGAATAATTATCTCATAAAGAGCTTTTTCCACAACCAGCTACATCGCTGCAATGTTCCACCCAACCATAGGCTCGCGTGCTCCTTAATCTCTCAGCAACGCTGCCACCCCTGAGTCGAGCATGATTCCCAAGGAATAAGGAACTAAAAATAATTATACATAGCCATGGATAATAACACCACAAGGGTACATTGTCCATCCAAGCCAACACAGTTGGGTTTATTAGGTGCACAGCAGATCAGCCAAGCCAAGAAAGTTGGGTTTATCAGGACATCCAGGAGCTGGGAAAGGCTAATGCTAAACTAGTGAGCTCAGTAAAGAGCTATAGACACCAACACCAGAACCTGTTTGGATTCTAGAACACCCACACACACCCAACAAAAGGAAATCATCCCTTTCTGTACAACAGAGTCCCTCAGACCATGATCTCCCTTCCAGTGCTATTCAGGGGTTGTGGAGAAGGAAGCCAGCTCAGTAGCTCTATCTGGGTGGTTCTCAGTCCACTAGGTTTCTCAAGCACCTCAGGCCCTCATTCATCACTCCAATGCAGTCTGAGCACAAAACCACTGCATGCAAGTAGCCAAATAGCTATTTAATCTTTTACAAGGGAAAAACACAGTCCAACAATTGTGGAAAACCAGTAGTCCGCAACACTATGAACCCTCAGCACCGATTCTTAATACAGTCGCTGGAGTAACTGCATAGAATGGAAAATGGGAAGAGAAAAAAACTCCCAAACTATGTGGGATGCAAAAAGACACAGCTAAACACAACGTGGAAGAAAATTATGGTCACAACCCAGCAATAGAGTAGCGGTCTTGAGCTCATGATTCAATGATGGAAAATAATAAAACGATACACAGTCTGAAATTTGTGGAAGAAGACACCCAAAGCTATACGCAATCATGAATATTAACACACAATAGACTAGAAGTTAGTGAGAAAAAGAGGGAAGGTGAACTCCCCAAATCATGAATTGTGGATCTTTTAACTCAGTCTGTGTGAAGGAACTGAACAGAATCACAATCTAGTGAGTGGACAAACCAACAGCTGCGTCGTGGGGAGAGAGTGAGTAGTGTGGGCTTGGTGGTGGCTTTCCTACCAGCCAATCATTGTCGCAACTAAAAACAAGAACAAACATGGTGGTGGTGACACATGGCTTTCCCCATGACTCAATGCTCAACATTCCCCTTTCCTTATCCTTTGGAATCATGCCCCTTCTCAATTTAGTTGTCGCGAACATAGCTGGTTGGGTTATTTAATTAAAATGTGTGTTTGCATGATGCCACAATTAAATATATGTCATATGTCCTGATATCCATCAGTGACCATTCTTAAAATAGAAACACAACGTAACCAAATCAATGGTGGGGCCTTGGCCTTTAGCTTCGCTCCAAGATTGTTTACAATATACGTATCATGTACTTTTAATGTAAGTGGGGTTAAAAATGGGGTATTACATTCCTCTCCCCCTTCAATAGAACTGTCCTTAGTGCTTTACAAAATGTGAACAAAATGCTACTCTAGTACCGCCTCAGTGTTCCACAGGATTGAACAAGAATGGATGTGCCAATCGCATGGCATCCTCTAGCTCCCACGTAGCCTCTTCAGGTCTGTAATGCTCCCATTGCACCTTTACTTGCCCTATGGCTCAGTTCTGGAGCATTGTGACGTTCCTGTCGAGGATGCACATTGGCTCAATTTGGAATTCTCCCTCAGGTTCCACCTCAATCACATCCCAATTTATCACATGGTTAGGATCATGTACATATTTCTTAAACAAATAAACATGAAAAAAATTATGAGATCTAGTACTAGCAATCAATGCAAGTTTATATGCAACATGCCCTATGCTTTCAAGCACTTCAAACGGCCCACAATATCTAGGTGAAAGATTGGCACAACTTCCAAGCTTCAAGGAACTTTTCTTTTCTTTTACTCTGAGGTAAACATGATCCCCAACGCTGAACTCTTTGTTCACCCTATGCTTATGTGCATAGATTTTCTATCTGTCTTCTGGTGCTTTCAAATTTTGTCTGATATTTACAACCTCTTGCTCCATTTCGTTGAGCAATTCTGGTCCAAGCACAACTCTGTTCACCAGCTTGTCCCAAGTCACTGGTGTCCTGCACCTTATCCCATACAAATCTTGATACAGACTCATCCCCAAGGATTCCTGCTATCCATTGTTGTAAACAAACTTTACCAAGTGTAAGTAATCTTCCCACTTGGTTGGTTTTTCCATCACATACATGCGAAGCATATCTTCAAGCACTTGGTTAACTCTTTCTGTCTGCCCATGTGTCTGAGGATGGTAGGCAGTACTGAAGTTTAGCTTTGTACCCAAATCTGTAAACAATCCCTTCCAAAAATTGGAAGTGAACTTGACATCTCTATCAAAAACTATTGCCTTCGGAAATCCATGCAATTTGAAAATATCCTTCATGAAGATCTTGGCAATGTCATCAGTCTTATGTGTAGATTTCACTGGTATAAAATGTGCTGCCTTTTTCAACTTGTGTACTACAACCATGATGGAATCATGTTGTCTCCAATTCATCGGCAATCCTGTAATAAAATCCATGGAAATGAATTCCCATTTCCATTCCAGAAATGGCAAAGGCTACAACAAGCCTGCTGGATGTTGATGCTCAACCTTTACCTGTTGACATTTCATGCACCTTGAAATGTATTCAGCCATGTCCTTTTTCATACTTGGCCAAAAGTACTTCCTTCTAGCTATAACAATTGTCTTATGATATCCCGGGTGACCAGAATACGGAGCTTGATGAATTTCATCCATAACAACCCTCCTCAAATCTACTACATTCGGAATATAAACTCTGCCATTAAAAGTGAGATGTCCATCTTCTTCCAATTTATGTCCCTCATACTTCTTCTCAAGACTTTGCTGCTACAATTTGTCTTTTACTTGCTCATATGATTCATCTCTAGCAACATGATTAACAATCTGCTGCCTCAATTCTGATTGGAAAATACTAAGAGATGCCACATGCATTTCCTGTACCTTCCTGCTGAGTGCATAAGCTACCTTATTTTCATTTCCTTTTATGTGCTTGATTTGAAAATCAAACTCACATAAAAATTCCAGCCATCTTGCTTGCCTAGCATTCAAAGTAGGCTGATGAAATAAATACTTCAGTCCACAGTGATCTGTTTTGAGTTCAATCTTCTACCCATGAAGTAATGTCTCCACATCTTGAGAGCATGTACTATGGCTGCAAGCTCTAGATCATAAGTGGCATAATTATTCTCATGCTCCTTCAGCTTTCTCGACTCATAACATATCACATGGTTGTCCTGCATAAGGACTCCTCCAAGCCCTTGTCTGCATGCATCAATACATACCACAAAATATTTCTCTAGATCTGCAACCTTCAACACTGGCGCACTGGTGAGAAGATTCTTCAACCGTTGGAATATTTCTTCACACTTCGAAATCCATTCGAACTTTATCCCCTTCCTTTGCAAAGAAGTGATGGCATGCACAACCTTGGAAAATACTTCAATGAATCTCCTGTAGTATCCTACAAGTCCCATAAAATATCTTACATCCGTCACATTTCTTGGAGTAGGACAATTCATAATGGATTCAATCTTTTTATGGTCTACTAATATACCCTCTTCTGAGCTAATGTGACCCAAATACTAAATTCTATCCCTGTAGAAGTCACACTTGCTTAGTTTTCCATACAGCTGATGTTCCCTGAGCACTTGAAATGTCAGTCTCAAATGCTCTTCATGCTCTTCCTCATTCTTAGAATAAACAAGAATGTCATCAAGGAAAAAAAGAACAAACTTGTCCAAATACTTACTGAAGACACTGTTCATAAGGCACATAAATGTAGCTGGTGCATTTGTGAGACCAAATGGTACCACTACAAACTCATAATGTCCATACGTTGTCCTAAAGGTTGTCTTATGAATGTCTTCATCCTTGATTCTTATCTGATGGTAACCAGACCTCAAGTCAATATTGGAAAATACCTTTGCTCCTCTCATTTGATCAAAGAGGTCATCAATCCTAGGAAAATGATATGTATTCTTCACAGTAACCTTGTTCAGCTGTCTGTAATCAATACATAACCTGAGTGTACCATCTTTTTTTTTCACAAACAGAACTAGTGCTCCCCAAGGAGACACACTCGGTCAGATATACTTATTTTCCAACAACTCTTGTAGTTGCATTTTCAATTCTAGCATCTCCGGTGTACTCATCCTGTAGGGTGTCTTGGACACTGGTGCTACTCCTGGCAAAAGTTCGATGGTGAAATCAATGTCCCTCTTTGGAGGAAGTCCTGGAATCTCATTAGGGAATACATCCTTGAATTCCTGTAACACCCAATAGTCCTCCAACCTAGGAGTTTCATCTCCTGTTGGTTCCAGAATATGAGTTGCATACAGCTGGCAGCCTTTCCTATAGAACTTCTTCAACTGCATTGCTGAAACCTACCTTACTGAAATTACCTTTGGAATACCCTTCAAAACTACTGGGTCTCCTTCTTCATCTGTGCATTCAAAAGTCTTGTTATAGCAGTCAAGCTTCACCCTGTGAGCTTCTAACCAATCCATTCCAATGAGAAAATCATAGGAGCCAAGCGGTAGAACATTCAGATATACACAAGTGCTCAATCCATTCATGACCAATGGGCATTTCTCTGCCATGTCACTGACTTTTCTCTTAATCCCAGTGGCTAGTTGTACTAACCAAGATTTTCTATGGTTTACCTTCTTAAAAGAACAACTCTCCACTACCTTACGAGTCATATAACTGTGAGTAGAACCATGTTCAATCAAAATAGAAACAGATTGTTCAACAATATTACCTGCAACTTCAACCATAGTTGAATGATGATTAGCCTAGCAGTCCTCTAGTGCTGCATAAATTATAGGGACTGCTCTGGCTACCTGACCCACTGTTTCTGCTCCCTGAATGTTATAAGCTAGCCTTGCACTTTCATTCTCGAGAGGACAATATCTGTGCAAGTGAGGTCCTTCACATTTCCAACATTTGAGTGGGCCTTTGTTCTGATGTGGCTTTTTAGGCTTTCCACCTGTCACTCCAACGGGATTACTCGTAGCTTAGGATGGCTGCTTCTACTGATTTCTGAATCTAGAAGGTTTGAAACCTTTCTTTCTTTGGCCAAACTTTTCATTCTTCTTTTCCTTCCATGCCTTATGATAATTAGGTTTACCTTTTCTCCTCTCATAGCAATATTTAGCCTTTCTTATTGCTTCTTCGAGAGTTCTCGGCTCATAGAAATCAATTCTATCTTTGTAGGCTTGAGGCAATCCACTTAGAAACTGTTGGATTTTTACTTTTTCATCTTTGATATACCAAACATACCTCAACAATTCCAAAAACTTATTTGCATATTCATCCATGGTCTGTTGTCCCAATCTCAGCTCATGGAACTCCTTGATCTTGTCATCATAATACCTGTCATAAAGGTATTTCTGCCTAAAATACTTCTTGAACTGTTTCCACTTTAGTTTCCTTTCACTGATCCTCTTTACTTGCTTGAAGTGTTCCCACCAAATGGATGCTCATCCATTCAAATTGAATATGGAAAATTTGGCCTTCATGTCTCCTGAATAATCCTGCACCTGAAAGTACTTCTTTATCCCAAGAAGCCAAGATTCAGCTTCTTTTCCCTTCTTTATCTCACCATCAAATGTAGGAGGTTTAGCTTTCCTAAATTCATCTCGAGAGTGATCCCTATGGTGCCTTCTCCTTTTCCTTTTATGAGAAGATGAACTTGTATCTCGACTGGATTCCTTAGAGTCAAATGATCCACTGGAAGTCCTTCTTCTTCTTTGAGTGTTGCTCTTACTACCTTCTGGTCTTGACGTACCTCGTCCGAAATCTATCTGTCAAAACCCCAAAATTTTCTGAAAATTTTAAAATTTTCAAAATACAGATAAATTTCATAAGTGCAGTCACTAATTGTTTAATTAGTTATATGTTACTAGATTCATTATCTGAATTATCTTTTGATTATGTTTATCTTTATAGAACAGTTTCTTTTTAGTTTACTGACTTGTTTTTTTTTCTTGCGACCACAAGGTGGAACTGTCATGAAAAATCTGGGCTTACTTAGCTTTTGAGCTAACACAGAAGTTTTCCTTCTCTTACAGATTTATAGGTAAGAGGTTCGGGTGCTACTTATCAAAATTATAAAGTATTCAAAATAAATTCGTCGTACAAAATTTAATTAAGTAGAAGAATATACATGCTAGTGAGTTTCCAAAGTTTATTGAGGTAAAGCATTAAACTGTTCCTCTTTTTAAGATGTTATGGAAAGAGATTTGATTCTACTAGTATTGATGACAGTTGCTTTCCTTCTTGAAGGCGTGATTTAATATTCTTACTGAGTACTAAACTCTTTGATGTTTATACTAATCGTCTGGTATAAAATGCTTTAAGTATTTCTTTACAAGCACAGTAAATATGGCAGAATTATAAAGTCGAAGGTCTAATTTAAAATGTTTATAATTACTGGTTTACGTCATGATTGAATTGGCTATTGCAGAGTGTAAATTGATAAGGATTTTATGTACCAAACTCCCATTTCCATTACTTCGAAGTTTAAAGGGCTTACTACTTTAATACAAGCTACCTTTGAAGATTTACATTAGTGTTTAATGATCTGAAATTACCTGCACATAATTTGCTTGGGAACTTTATCTATTTTAAGATCAAAATGTCATTAATAGTTAGATGCTAAGCTCCTTGAACATTTTAAGACTTACTATACTTAATTACTAACTTTATTAGTTTAATAAATATACCATCAATCAATTGAGATTAACTTGATAAAAAGCTATTTATCATAGAATGATTGTATAACTGCCTTCATAACCTCCTATAGTATACATTCAGATTAGAATTATAGCTATTTACTGAGTTATTACATTACATTGTATAAATAAAGTGGAAGGGATGAACACAAGGGGTCCAAGAATAAACCATAATCACAATCCATTTATAGCTTAACTTGGTTTTTGTAGTTTTATAACCTCTACACAAATGTCTCCTTTACTTTCATTTATGAACTAAGGTAAGTAATTTACATAGCATCGAGAGAAGGTTTATAAAAAGGGCCGCGGCATGATAAACTATTATTTCCCTTCGCTCTAAGATTTACCAACAAACATTATAAGCCTCTAAATGTATATATGCTAGATCTCACAAAGGATAAGGATCCACGTTAATATACATTCCAAACATCGTTCTAAGGTTTTCATGGTTGAATTCTATATTGTGTAAGTGGGTTGACAAAAGGTGCAACAAACCTTATAGAACTTTCCTTTGTATGATTCGGATTACAATCATTGGAAACTTGCTCGTTGTAAACTATAATGTTCCTACCCACTGCATGCCAATTATTAAATTGTTAATGTGGCCTCATTATAGCCAAGTGTTGGAGGTTTAAAGGGTAGTCTCAAACCCTAGTTTGACATTCCGTCGTCACCTTCGGGCCTCTAGCCACTCTGCAAAAACATTCCTGTTGGAACCGTCGCTTGCACTGTCTATTAGCAGTCAATTTGCTGGTTATACTCTTCGTGGGTTCATCCAACACACTCTAAAAAATTGCTGTAACCAAAAGTTTGTTTTTTTGAGCGTTGGTTAGTGGTTTTTATTTAGGGTTTTGCCATATTACATGCTTAGTCCTGAACTCTTTTAACTGTGAAGATTCCCCACTTTAGGTTGGTGTTACGAGTAGTGGCCTTTCGACTCGGGGCTGCTGTGCATAGGGTTTTATTGTAGAGTAGGGACTCTAACAGAATTCGATGTGCTAACCTAAACCTAAATGGTTGTTGTGCTTGTTGTTTTCATTCTTAGTTGTGGTTAGTTGCCTGCTGGTTGGTAACCTCCTCCCTTCTTACAGTGATGAAGGGTTTCCTTCTCCTCATGCTGGTGGTTGTTCTTCTGGTTATGGGTGGTCATGCTTCCATAAAGTTCTAGGTAAGAGCATTATCAACCCTCCTGTTATACTTCGCAGTTTTTAAATTTGAAGTATGTATATTAAATTATTCATTGGTTTTTAACACTATCATCCTTCTCTTATGCAGGTGATGGTTTGTCTCTATCTGTGAGGCTGGTGCAAGACTGTGGTGACTTGCTATTGAATGGTAAGCCTAGTTTAACCATGGCATTTTCGTCCTTGTTGGTCCCTTGGGGATAGTCATGGGTTGGCCTTTGCGGTCTATAACCCTCGCAGTTTCCTTGGTTCAATTAAATGAACCCGTTCGCTGTTGTTTAAGAGGTTAAACCTTCGTTTTACAAAATGGAATCTGCAACTGAGGTCGAGACTATGATTTTGGGCTTTAATTTATTACTGTGTAATATATATATATGTTAATGTTGTACAGGCTATAAAAGCCTTACTTTGCAGATCTTGTTTTAAGCCGAGAGGCATCAAGGAGTTAGACTCTTTCCTTTATTAACTCCATTGTATACTCTGATTTTGGTAGGGTTTTACCGTGAAATCGATAATGTAAAGCTGTCTATACAATCTTCTTGAAAGTATCTTTTGCTTACAGTACAGTATTGAAATTAATTTGATTTATTTATGTTAATATATATTATTTAAGCTCGGCATAATGAGCCCATCTAAGTTTTGTTACTTAGATTCCTGTAATCTAAATTATACTCTGTAAATCATTTAAGTTATTAACTGCTAGGGTTTATGTTCATTGTTTTTATTTTTATACTAGTTTACTTTGTTATAAAATAAATTGTAAAAGATTGTAATGAAATCTCTACCTTTCGGAGATATAAGAACTCCATGAATTTACTGAAGTATTTAAGTATCTTTTGGGTACAGCCTTTGAGTACAGAAATCATATTATGATTACTCTTTATTATAATGGGATAAAACATTACTTTATCTATATATTAATACTGTTCTTATCATTATATAATTATTAAGTTTATTTTATGTTTAAAATTAATCATAGAAAGTTAGTATTTTATTACTGTGTTCTTACACTTACTGTTCTAAACACTTTATAGTAGTAATCTCTATATTCTACATTGTCTTTTTTATGTTATAAGTTAATATTTGTAAAATAAAAGTAAAAGAACTAACTAGGTACTGCGTTTATTGAAATCTTAGAAGGTATAGGTTGGCAGTTGTATATTTTTGTTTATGCTTAGCTAGATAGAACAGAAATGAACGAATGACATACATTACTATCCATAAATAGATTCTGATACAAAATAGACTATCTGTATAAGTAAATCAAGATTCTATCTATTCTTTCTTTCAATTGATTATTATACAAACATTAGTTAAAAACTAGAAAGAAGTAGACTGTAAAGTTGCAAAGCATCTCCATTAGCTTAACCCTACTCTAGTTTAACTATTATACTCTTATCTTAAATTCAAATAAGCAATAAGATTTCTGAAAGTAAATACTGTATCCAAAACTATTTTATCTACCCACACATACTACTGTCAGTAAATAGTATAGCTTCTTTCTTTGTATCTAATAAACTGACAATCTCTATTCAGGTTTAACACTACTCGTGGTACAAGGATATCTCTTATGATAAACCAATAAAAGAAAATAATCTATAGTTCCATTGACATTCTATTATGTATTTTCATCATACTATAGTTATTTATAATTTCACCCCTGTGCTGGAGTACGGTCTGGATCACTCCAGATGAGAAAAAACACAGGTGGGGTTTTAATTCTCATCAAAGAGATTCTGTTACTAAACAAACTAAGAACAATTTCATTACTAAACCATCTAAATCCTTACATCATAAGCTACAAACATAACATTTAATCATACACAGATATTAAAACTAATATTATTAGATGGAAGAACCTGTTCTTGAGCTTGGACGACAATAGCAATGGGAGGTCATTCCTCCCTACCAACTCCTAGAGAGCACTCAAACAATGAATCCTCGGGATCCCCGAGCTTGCTCTGGTCTCCCTGGCTGGAACTAGGTGCAGCAATAACCAAGTACTAGTCTTCAGACTCAATACAAACCCTGAACTTATCAGTAAGTTCTCTCAAGTAGCATGATGTATTAGACCAAGTTACTGCAGATTATCTCTCAACACCTTCCTTACAGTTTTCCCTTTTTCCCTAATGACTTCCTTGAAGAGCACTCCTCCTAAATGATTCTTCTCCTGGAAAATATCTAAGCAACCTTAGCTCTATTCATTGGGTACTTTTAAAAGATTTCCTAGGTCTTTTTGGGTTATTTGTCATTTATTGAGCCAGGTGCTCTGATCCCACTTTCTAGGGGGATCATGACCCCAATGTAGGGAAGTTTCCACCTACAACATAGGAAGTGTTTGAGGATACTGCCACTTGTCTGTTGCCGTCCACCTAGTTCCTTCCACCAGTTTGACCAGTAATACTCTTATTAACATCTCTCCCATGTTGTTGTCTCCACTTTTTATTTATTAATAATAAAATATTCAGAATTACATTCCACTTCTTTTGACTCTGCTGAGTCATCAGTTCCTACTTAGCATTAAATTTAACATAATGTATTAGGAAATCAAATTAAAACAATTAAGATTATTTTACAAAATTGGGGTATGTGACATACACACCCCCTTAAAATGTAACATCATCCTCGATGTTACTTATTCTTCATCCTCTGTAGTCTCTTGGAATAGATTTGGGTATGCCTCCCACATGTTACTTTCCAGTTCCCAGGTAGCCTCTTCAGGACTAAGGTGCTTCCATTTCACCTTCACCTATCCAATGGTGCTGTTCTACAGAGTAATTTCCCTCCTCTCGAGGATACAGTCTAGTTCCACCTGTACAACATTCCAATCAACTACATGAGTAGCATCATGAACATACTTTTTCAAAACAGAGATATGAAAAACATTATGTACTTTCAAGTTAGGTGGTAATGCTAGCTGGTATGCAACCTGACCAATTCTAGATAAAATTTCAAACGGACCATAGTAATGTGGTGCTAAATTTGCACAACTCCCCAGTATTAGAGAGATTTTCTTTGGCCTTGCCTTTATAAATACATGCTCACCTACCTGGAACTCCTTGGGAGTTCTTTTCAAGTCTGCTTGGCTCTTTTGTCGATCCTATGCCACCTTCAAATTTTCCTACACTTGTTTCACAATTACCTCCATTTCCTTCAATAATTCTGGTCCTAACACCAATCTATCTACTGGATTATTCCAAGAGATAGGAGTGTTGCATTTACGTCCATACAAAATTTCAAATGGACTAAACTTAGCTCATGACTGATAGTTATTATTATATGCAAACTCTGCTAGATGCAAGTAGTCTTCCCACTTACCTGGTTGATCTTTAACATACATCCTTAATAAATCCTCCAACACCTGATTCACTCTCTCAGTCTGTCCATCTATTTGTGGATGGAAGGAGGTGCTGAAATTCAATGTTGTATTTAATCCCTTAAACAAGGACTTCCAAAAATTTCCTGTGAATTTAGGATCTCTGTCTCAAATTATAACTTTCAGTACTCCATGTAACCGAAAAATCTGCTTTAAGAATATGTCAGCTATATTGGCAGCCTTGTAAGTAGTTTGAACAGGAATGAAATGTGCTGTCTTTGTTAACTTGTCAACCACCACCATAATAGAGTCATTTTGATTTTGATTTCTGGGCAGTCCAATAATAAAATCTAAGCTAATCACTTCCCATTTCCAGCTAGGAATAGGTAAAGGTTGTAGCAAACCAGCTGGATGTTGGTGTTTGGTTTTCACTTGTTGACAGTCCAAACATATAGAAATGTATTCAGCTACCTTAGCTTTCATATTAGGCCAAAAATATTCTTTTCTCAGCATGGTTACAATCTTTTGGTAACCTGGATGTCCTGAGTAAGGTGTTTTATGGACTTTGTCCATAATTAACAACTTAACCTTAGGAACATTAGGCACATACAGTTTATCTTTAAATAATAAAAATCCATTTTCATTTAAACTATAACCTTTTATTAAGCTTTCTGTAGGTTTTTCCTTAGCTGTAATTTGCAATTTCTGATAATTTTCATCTTGTTTTACCCCTTCTTTAAGCTGTTCATTTAAATCCAAAGCATAAGTGCTGATTGCTGCTGTAAAATTCAGTTTTGTGTTTCTACTTAAAGCATCAGCCATCTTATTTTCCTTACCCTTTATGTTCTGGATTTCAAAATCGTATTCACTCAAGAAGGCTAACCACCTTGCTTGTCTAGCATTTAAGTTAGGCTGATTTAGAAGACATTTCAGTCCTTTATTATCAGTCATTAGAATAAATTTTCTGCCTATTAAATGATGTTGCCACATTTTTAAGGCATGTATAACAGCCGCAAGTTCTAGATCATAAGTTGCGTAATTCTTTTCGTGGGTTTTTAACTTCCTGGACTCATAGGAAATGACATGCCCGTCTTGAGTTAGAACACCGCCTAAGCCATCATTATAGGCATATGTGCATACCACAAAATCCTTATTAGGATCTGCTATTCTTAGAATAGGTGCACTTGTCAATAAGGTTTTTAATTTCTTAAAAATTTCTTCACATTTTAAGTTTCAATAAAATTTCTTGCCTTTATTTTGCAAGGAAGTGATCGGATTTGCTAGTTTTGAGAAGCCTTCAATGAATCTTCGGTAATAACCGGTAATTCCCATGAATGGCCTAACATCCGTTACATCTTTTGGAACCAGCTAATCCTCGATTGCCTGAATCTTTTTAGGATTGACTGAAATCCCTTCCTTATTCACTACGTGACCTAAGTACTCGATTTCATCCTTACAGAATTCACACTTGCTAAACTTCGCGAAGAGTTGTTGTTCTCACAACTCTTGTAATACTATCTTTAGGTTTTCTTTATGTTCTTCTTCCATTTTAGAGTAAATTAAGATGTCGTCAATAAACACAACAACAAATTTATCTAAGTATTTATGCATTATATTATTCATTAAGCACATAAAGACAACTGGGGCATTGGTAAGCCCAAATGGCATTACGACAAACTCGTAGTGTCCATACCTTGTTCTAAAGGCTGTCTTAAAGATATCTTCGTATTTAATTCTTACCTGATGATATCCTGACCTCAAGTCTATATTTGAGAACACCGTAGCTCCACGTAGTTGATCAAATAGTTCATCTATGTGGGGCAACATATATCTGTTTTTAATAGTCATCTTGTTTAGCTGACGGTAGTCTATGCATAGTCGCATAGTTTCGTCTTTCTTTTTGACAAAGATGACTGATGCTCCCCAAGGAGACACACTAGGTCGAATGTACTTCTTATCTATAAAATCTTTTAGTTGTGATTTTATCTCATTAAGTTCTAAAATATTCATTTGATACGAGGCTTTTGAGCTAGGTACCGCACCCGGTACCAGCTCAATAGTGAAATCTAGTTCCCTCCTTGGAGGTAATCCTGGAATTTCTTCTAAGAATAGGTCAGTAAATTCTTTTAAAACAGGAATATCTTCTATTTTTAACTTATCTGTTTCAGATTTACTTGCCTCATCTGTAATAGTTACAGCATAGGCTTTACATCCTTTTCTAACGGCTCTTTTAAGTTGTAAAGAAAAAATCTGTCTAATTACAGTTTTTCTAGAAATACCCTTAACTTTTATTGGTTGTTCATTACTATTTAAGCACGTGAAAGTTTTATCGTAACAATTTAAAACTACCTTATGCTGCTCTAACCAATCCATACCAATCAGTAAATCATATGAGCCAAGTGGAAAAACATTAATCTTAACTATAGTTTTAAATTCATCGATAAGTAAAGCACATTCTTTCACATAACAAGTTACTTTTATTTTTGCCCGAGTGGCTAATTGAACTAACTAGGAATTATCAAACTTATCGATGGACAACTTACATTTTTCCACTACCTGAGGTGCAATGTAACTAAGACTAGCTCCTGGATTGATTAAAATGGTTATAGGGGTTTGATTAATCATACCTTCCACTTCCACCATGGAGGTCTGATAGTCACCTTGGCAGTTCTCCAAAGCTGGATTTATTTTGGGCATAGTCCTTGCTAGTTCTCCAACGGTCATTTCCTCCTATACAGTATGAATATTGCTGATTGAATTTTTTCGGTTTGGGAAGACCGAGGCATAGTGTGGGCCATTACATTCCCAGCACTTAACATGCTCCTTATGTTCAAAACTATTTGTAAAATTCCCATGGTTATTTGCAGCTTCCTTGCCCTTAAAGTTATTTGAATTATTGGAGGTACCATTTCTATTTCCCTGGAAATTCTTATTGTTAGAATAAATTTTATTCTTATTATTCTTGAAATTCCTCTCGGGTACAAATTCCTTCTTCTTAAACTCAGGCTGATTGTTGTTTTTCTTAGCCTTCCAATTGGCTAAGCCTGCTTTCTTCCTGTTCTACTCAAAACAAAAATTAGCCTTCCTCATAGCTTCCTCCAGAGTATTTGGGTTATCATACTCAATTCTGTCCTTGATGTGATATGGTAGAAAGTTGAGAAATCGTTGCACTTTAGGTTTCTCATCTACTAGGTAAGGTACATACCTAAGCAAGCTTAAAAATTTACTGTTCAAATCCTTCATAGTCATTGAACCTAACCTCAATTCATAAAATTCTTTAGCTCTTTCTTCGTAATATTGCTCGGAC
The DNA here is from genome assembly GCA_001517045.1 of Pseudotsuga menziesii. Lineage (NCBI taxonomy): Eukaryota > Viridiplantae > Streptophyta > Pinopsida > Pinales > Pinaceae > Pseudotsuga > Pseudotsuga menziesii. Next base: position 118,831 of record LPNX011053553.1, read on the forward strand.
AAAAATTTCTTCTTGAAGTACCTTTGAAAGGTACTCCAATTAACTTCTTTTTCCCTGATACCCTTGACTCTCTTTAGATCTTGCCACCATAAGTATGCTTTTCCGGAGAGATTATATATTGCCATTCTTGCCTTCAGCTGATTTGAATAATTGTATATATGAAAATACTTCCTCATCCTGGATAACTAGGACTCTGCTTCTTCCCCTTTTTCGGTCTCTCCATTAAAAGTTGGGGGCTTTATCTTTTTAAACTCCCCTGAAATTTCCTCATATCGTCTATATTTCTTCTTTCTGTCATACAACTCAGCCTCACTACTGTCACTAGTAGTATGGTAACTTTGTCGTTCACCGAACCCTTTAGATGATGAACTGCTTTTAGTTTTCACCAACTTCATCCTTTTAGATCTTGTTTGATGACTAACATCCTCATATTCTGATTTTCTGCTCCTTCCATCAGTTTGGAACTTTTCCATTAAAATTTGGTTCAACTCTTCCTGAGCCTTCAAAATCCTCTCATTTTCCTTCTTGACTGATTCCATTTCAGTCTTCAAATCTTTTACAGCCTGCAACAGCTCTAAGGAGTGGGCAGTCACCTCTTCTAACATAGGTTCTTTGGGCAATTGTCTTATTTCTATATCTAGAGACTCCTCCTGAGCATACTCTCCTAGCTTCTCCATACCTGTTCTTTTAAATTTCAGAAAAGGAATTTTTCTGTTCCTTACATAAAACAAAATATATGTTAGTATATTATTTTACTTTACTATTCTATGGAAGCTAGTTGGGCTGCATCAAGGCCTAGTGTTTGAACCATGCTCTGATACCATATGTCAAAACCCCAAAATTTTCTGAAAAATTTAAAATTTTCAAAATACAGATAAATTTCATAAGCGCAGTCACTAATTGTTTAATTAGTTATATGTTACTGGATTCATTATCTGAATTATCTTTTGATTATGCTTATATTTATAGAACAATTTCTTTTTAGTTTATTAACTTGTTTTTTTTCTCTTGCGACCACAAGGTGGAACTGTCATGAAAAATCTGGGCTTACTTAGCTTTCAAGCTAACGCAAAAGTTTTCCTTCTCTTATAGATTTACAGGTAAGAGGTTTGGGTGCTGCTTATCAAAATTATAAAGTATTCAAAATAAATTCGTCGCACAAAATTTAATTCAATAGAAGACTATACATGCTAGTCAGTTTCCAAAGTTTATCGAGGTAAAGCACTAAACTGTTCTTCTTTTTAAGATGTTATGGAAAGAGATTTGATTCTACTAGTATTGACGACAGCTGTTTTCCTTCTTGAAAGCGTGATTTAATATTCTTACTGAGTACTAAACTCTTTGATGTTTATACTAATTGTCAAGTGTAAAATGCTTTAAGTATTTCTTTACAAGCATAGTAAATATGCAGAATTATAAAGTCGAAGGTCTAATTCAAAATGTTTATAATTACTGGTTTACGTCATGATTGAATTGGCTGCTGCACAGTGTAAATTTGTAAGGAGTTTATGTACCAAACTCCCATTTCCATTACTTCGAAGTTTAAAGGTTTTTCTACTTTAATACAAGCTACCTTCGAAGATTTACATTAGTGTTTAATGATCTAAAATTATCTGTACATAATTTGCTTGGGAATTATATCTATTTTAAGATCAAAATGTTATTAATAGTTAGATGCTAAGCTCCTTGAACATTTTAAGACTTACTATACTTAATTACTAACTTTATTAGTTTAATAAATATACCATCAAGCAATTGAGATTAACTTGATAAAAAGCTATTTATCATAGAATGATTCTATAACTCCCTTCATAACCTCCTATAGTATACATTCAGATTAGAATTATAGCTATTGATTGAGTTATTACTTTACATTGTATAAAGAAAGTGCAAGGGGTGAACACAAGGGGTCAAAGAATAAACCATAATCATGAGATCAGTGTCTAGCTTAACTTGGTTTTTATAGTTTTATAACCTCTACACAAATGTCTCCTTTACTTTCATTTATTAACTAAGGTAAGTATTTTACATAGCATCGAGAGAAGGTTTATAAAAAGGGCCGCACCATGATAAACTATTATTTCCCTTCGCTCTAAGATTTACCAATGAACATTATAAGCCTCTAAATGTATATATGCTAGATCTCACAAAGGATAAGGATCCACGTTAATATACATTCCAAACATCGTTCTAAGGTTTTCATGGTTGAATTTTATATTGTGCAGGTGGGTTGACAACATGTGCAATGAACCTTATAGAACTTTCCTTTGTATGATTCAGATTACAATCATTGGAAACTTGCTCATTGTAAACTATAATGTTCCTACCCACTGCATGCAAATTATTAAAGTGTTAACGTGGCCTCATTATATCCATGTTTTGGAGGATTAAAGGGTAGTATCAAACCCTAGTTTGACATTCCTTCGTCGCCTTCGGGCCTCTGGCCACTCTGCAAAAGCCTTCCTGTCGGCGCCGTCACTTGCACTATCTATTAGCAGTCAATTTGCTAGTTATACTCTTCATGGGTTCATCCAACGCACTGTAAAGAATTGCTGTAACCAAAAGTTTGTTTGTTTGACCATTGGTCAGTGATTTTTCTTTAGGTTTTCACCATATTACATGCTCAGTCCTAAACTCTTTTAACTGTGAAGAGTCCCCACTTTATCTTCGTGTTACGAGTTGTGGCCTTTCGACTCAAGGCTGCTGTGCATAGGGTTTTATCGCAGAGTAGTGACTCTAACAGAATTCGATGTGCCGACCTGAGCCTAAATGGTTGCTGCGCTTGCTATTTTCATTCTCAGTCATGGTTAGTTGCCCGCTGGTTGGTAACCTCCTCCCTTCTTACAGTGATGAAGGGTTTCCTTCTCCTCGCGCTGGTGGTTGTTCTTCTGGTTATGGGTGTTAGTGCTTTCGTAAATTTCTAGGTAAGAGCGTTATCCACCCTCCTGTTATACTTCACAGTTTTTAAATTTGAAGTATGTATATTAAATTATTCACTAGTTTTTAACACTATCGTGCTTCTCTTTTGCAGGTGATGGTTGTCTCTATCTACGAGGCTGGTGCGAGACCGTGGTGACTTGCTATTGAATGGTAAGACTGGTTTAACCATGGCATTTTACTCCTTGTTGGTCCCTTGGGGACAGTCGTGGGTTGGGCTTCGCGGTCTGTAACTGTCGTTGTTTCCTTGGTTCAATTAAATGAACCCGTTTGCTGTTGTTTAAGAGGTTAAACCTTCGTTTTACAAAATGGGATCTGCGGCTAAGGATGAGACTATGATTTTGGGATTTAATTTATTACTGTGTAATATATATATAT
>LPNX011053553.1:122255-165989 GCA_001517045.1 Pseudotsuga menziesii
ATTAACTCCATTGTATACTCTGATTTTGGTAGGGTTTTACCCTGAACTCGATAATGTAAAGCTGTCTATACATTCTTCTTGAAAATATATTTTGTTTAAAGTAGAGTATTGAAATTAATTTGATTTATTTATGTTAATATATATTATTTAAGCTCGGCATAATGAGCCTATCTAAGTTATGTTACTTAGATTCCTGTAATCTAAATTATACTCTGTAAATCATTTAAATTATTAACTGCTAGGGTTTATGTTCATTGTTTTTATTTTTATACTAGTTTACTTTGTTATAAAAGAAATTATAAAAGATTGTTATGAAATATCTACCTTTCGGAGATATAAGAACTCCATGAATTTACTGAAGTATTTAAGTATATTTTGGGTACAGCCTTTGAGTACAGAAATCATATTCTGATTATGGTTTATTATAATGGGATAAAACACTACTTTATCTATATATTAATACTGTTCTTATCATTATATAATTATTAAGTTTATTTTATGTTTAAAATTAATCACAGAAAGTTAGTATTTTATTACTATGTTCTTACACTTACTGTTCTAAACACTTTATAGTAGTACTCTCTGTATTCTACATTGTCTTGTTTATGTTATAAGTTAATATCTATAAAATAAAAGTAAAAGAACTAACTAGGTACTACGTTTATTGAAATCTTAGAAGGTATAGGTTGGCAGTTGTATATTTTCATTTATGCTTAGCTAGATAGAACAGAAATGAGCGAATGACATACATTACTATCCATAAATAGATTCTGATACCAAATAGACTATCTATATAATTAAATCAAGATTCTATCTATTCTTTCTTTCAATTGATTATTATACAAATAGTAGTTAAAAATTGGAAAGAAGTAGACTGTAAAGTTGCAAAGCATCTCCATTAGCTTAACCCTACTCTAGTTTAACTATTATACTTTTATCTTAAATTCAAATAAACAATAAGATTTCTGAAAGTAAATACTGTATCCAAAACTATTTTATCTACCCACAAATACTATTGTCAGTAAATAGTATAGCTTCTTTCTCTATATCTAATAAACTGACAATCTCTATTCAGGTTTAACACTACTCCTGGTACAAGGATATCTCTTCTGATAAACCAATAAAAGAAAATAATCTATAATTCCATTGACATTCTATTCTGTATTTTCATCATACTATCTTTATTTATAATTTCACCCCTGTGCTGGAGTATGGTCTGGATCACTCTAGATGAGGAAAAACAAAAGTGGAGTTTTAATTCTCATCAAAAAGATACTGTTACTAAACAAACTAGGAACAATTTCATTACTAAACAATCTAAATCCTTACATCATAAGCTACAAACATAACATTTAATCATACACAGATATTAAAACAAATATTATTAGATGGCAGAACCTGTTCTTGAGCTTGGATGACAACAGCAATGGGAGGTCGTTCCTCCATACCAAATCCTGGAGACCGCTCAAACAGTGACTCCTCAGGACCCCCGAGCTTGCTCTGGTCTCCCTAGCTGGAACTAGGTGCAACAATAATCAAGTACTAGCCTCTAGACTCAATACAAACCCTGAACTTAGCAGTAAGTTTTCTCAGCTAGCATGCTGTATCAGACCAAGTTCTTGCAGATTATCTCTCAACACCTTCCTTACAGTTTTCCCTTTTTCCCTAATGACTTCCTTGAAGAGCATTCCTCCTGAATGATTCTTCTCTTGGAAAATATCTGAGTAACCTCAGCTCTATTCATTGGGTACTTTTAAAACATTTCCTAGGTCTTTTTGGGTTAGTTGTCATTTATTGAGCCACCTGCTCTGATCCCACTTTCTTGAGGGATGATGACCCCAAATGTAGGGAAGTTGCCACCTGCAACATAGGAAGTGTTTGAGGATACTGCCACTTGTCTTTTTCCCTCCACCTAGTTCCTTCCACTAGTTTGACGAGTAATACTCTTATTAATAGCTCTCCCATGCTATTGTCACCACTTTTTCTTTATTAATAATAAAATATTCAGAATTGCATTCCACTTCTTTTGACTCTGCTGAGACATCAGTTCCTACTTAGCATTAAATTTAACATAATGTCTTAGGAAATCAAATTAAAACAATTTACATTATTTTACAAAATTGGGGTATGCGACACTATATTTTTCTGTAAATCTTTCAAACTTTGCGATATGGCAGCATTCAACTGATGCTGCTCTTCCTAGGATTTAACCAAGCTTCTCATGGTGGCTGCAACCTCGGACGATGTCCCCTGGAATCTCCTTCCATTAGACTCTATGTCCTCATTTCCATTACAAACATTTTCTTCCATGGGATCTTCTGCTCGCTCATAAGAATCCCGAGCATCATACCCATCACGGGTTCTCATGACTGAACCACCTCTTGCTTTATCACACTATTCTTTCTGGAGTACTGCTCTTGGAAATTATCTATAGTTCTGCAAATGTGTTAGTAGAAAACTGTTAGATGCATACATTAATATAAATCAAAACTACTTACCTTTTTCTTCTGGAAACTCATAAAACAATAATTATGCTAAAACACAGAATTCTCTCTATTTCCTTTCAGCCCTGTGACCACAGACAGTCTGCTGAAATCTGTTGAAAATTAACTGAAAGATAGTAAAAAACTACTAAAAAAATCACTGAGAAATTCATTCGAAAAACCCAAATATTTTTAGGCTCAATCGGACCCTCTTCCAACTATTCTTCTGACACTGGAGTAGTCAAACCAACTACACTTCTGATCTGCATCGGCAAGCAGATTGGCTATTCATCGGCGGTCTGTTTGCTTACTCCCTTTTGGCATTTCGGTGGTCAAACCAATAATTCCCCCCTGCGCATCGATAGTCTGTTGGTTTATTTATCTCAGTTGTTTAAGTCTGGAGCGATCTAACCCTCCAAATATGCAGCAGCGATGAAACTATCTCTTCATCGTCAGGTAAAATGACTAAACTCCCGCTCTGTATCAATGAGAAAACCATCTGTTGATCGGGTGCAAAGTCTCGTTAGCAGCCGCAATGGAGAAAAGTGTTCTTACTTCAGTTTCCATAGTAACTGACTAGGCTTCCGCAATGGCATACCACAATAGAACTACATCTTCCGTAGCCATGGGTCTATCGGTGGTCAGAGCCTCTAGAAGCTGCGGCATCAACGCTTTGATGCTCTCCTCGTCGGGTGGTTAGTTCTTTCGGTCTTTGCAACAACGAATGTTTGGTCAACAAACTTTACCCGATGTAGCTCATCAACACTGGAACCACCTAATCATCGGCAATGTCATCAACTAACCACTGTTGATGGCCAATGATTCTATGACTTAGAATATTTTTTTGAAATCTTTCTCTTCTATCTTCCTCTTCCTTCCGTCGATTCCGTCGGCTCCATCTCCCTTATCTTTTCCTATCAAAGCAACTTCTTATTGCTGGTACTGTTCACTAAACACCGTGGCACCAGTGAACTGAAGGGCTAGTGCATCGGCATATTAGTTCATTCAGTCACCGCAACTGTGGCTTATCAACTTCCATCTTCCTCCGATTGGTCACCCAATATTCTAAGTATCAACGAACTGAAGCATAACCCGATCGACATCGACAGTTGAAACTCTTCTCCTTGGACGACTAGTGTTCTAGGCTTCCACAATGGCGGGTGCACAAACCACTATCTTCTTTCGATGATCGATGTTTTTGTCACTTAGAAAAATTTTGAACTTTCTTTTACTGCGTCAGCGGTCGGAGGCTCTATCCGTTGGAAGGATAGTCCTCTAGCCATCCACAACAGTGGATCTATAATCCCTTGATCCCTTCTGCTATTCATCGGCATTGAATATCACTAACATGCTTTGATGCCCGACGAAGTCAACACTTAGAAGATTTCAGAACTTTTGCACCATCGACGATCGGATCAACTATCCCTCGGGTGGATAGTCCTTTAAGAATCCGCAATAGTGGACGCATCATTTTCTAACCTCCACTGGCATTTCAGCGATCGCTTCATCATAATGGCGTCGATCGCCAATGGTTTTCAATACTTAGGAAAATTTTCATGGATTTCCTTGTTGTGGGTCCCTCGTCAGGTTGTCTTCTGACTAGATGATCCGATGCATTGGTGGGACTTCAGAATAAGTCCTCCAATGATCCGATGATTTCGTTACTAAGAGAAATTTTCCAAAACTTCTCCTGTCATGCATAGGTTTTCTTCTATTTCTCCTGGTTTCTTCTAGGCAGTAGGAAACCTGCCTCTGCTATGTGATCTGTCATGGCCCATTCAGGCCCATGCTGCAACCAAATCTTTGATACTACACTGTAACATCAACGACCCTCCGACTAATGAAGAGGATGCTACTATACATCAAAAAATCCAGGGATCTATCCCCACGAACATGAACACACATAATTATGCTGCTGAAGCATGATACTTAAAACATAAAACATATTACGAATCATAATCATTCATATACAAAATGGAAGAAAAACATTTCAATCAGAATTCATGCATATACGAATCAACATTTAACATGTATAACATCATTCGTCAATGGTAATTATAATTGCAGATACAAGTTATGCAAGAATACTTATCTTATAAAGAGCTTGTTCTACAACCAGCTACGTCGCTGCAACGTTCCACCCAACCATAGGCTCACATGCTCCTTAATTTCTTAGCAACGCTGTCACCTCAGATTCGGGCATGATTCCCAAGGAATAAGGAACTAAACAGAATTACACATAGCCATGGATAACAACACCACAAGGGTACATCGTCCAACCAAGCCAACACAGTTTGGTTTATCAAGCGAATAATGGATCAGCCAAGCCAAGAAAGTTCGTTTTATCAAGCCATTTAGGAGCTGGGAAAGGCTAATGCTAAGTTGGTGAGCTCATTGAAGAGCTACAGACACCAACATCAGAACCCGTCTGGATTCTAAAACACCCACACACACCCAACACAAGGGAGTCAGCCCTTTCTCTACAATGTAGTCCCTCAGACCCTAATCTCCCTTCTAGTGCTATTTAGGGGTTGTGGAGAAGGAAGCATTAGAGGAAATTTCAACTCAAAATGGGATTCCTAAAAAAAATTAATAAAATAATAGTTAAAATAATAAAATAATATTTATTAATTTTGTTGGAAGAAAAGAAAAAAAACTACTTTTTTGTTTGTATTTTCGACATATCTCCCCATTTTGTTACTCAAATTTTGATTGGGAGAGCTTGTTGGATGTGGAATTAAATTCTGCATCCAACAAGTACCCACTCCGCATACTTTTGGCGGACCTCGCTACCCGAAAAACAAGAAATACCTGAAAAAATGTGATGATGATGTCATCATCATGTCTTTTATTTCTTGTTTTTTGGGTAGAGGGGGCCATCAAAAGTATGCCAAGTGGGTAATAGTTGGATGCAGTATTTAATTCTGCATCCAATGAGCTCTCCCGATCGAAATTTGAGTAAAAACACGGGGAGATATGTCAAAAATACAAAAAAAAGAGTAGTTTTTTTTTATGATACCTATCCCCAAATTTATATTAAAAAAGTGTTTAAGACCTATACGGTATTTCAAATTTAAATAAATTTCATTGGATAACACATGATGACATGGAATTTGAATTAAAGTTAAAAGGCCCACTTTTGAGTTGAAATTTCCTCTAATGCCAGCTCAGTAGCTCTATCTGTGTGGTTCTCAGTCCAACAGGTTTCTCAAGCACCTAAGGCCCTCATTCACCACTCCAATGTAGTCCAAGGACAAAACCACTGCATGCAATTAGCCAAACAGCTATTCAAGATTTTACAGGGGAAAAACATAGTCCAGCAATCGTGGACAACCAACAGTCCGCAACACTATGAACCCTCAGCACTGATTCTTAATACAATTGCTGGAGTAACTGCAAAGACTGGAAAATCGAAAGAGAAAAAAACTCCCAAACTGTGTGGGATGGAAAATAACACAGCTAAACACAATGTGGAAGAAAATTACAGTCACAACCCAGCACTAGAGTAGTAGTATTCCGCTCATGATTCAACGATGGGAAACAATAGAACGATACATAGTCTAAAATTTGTGGAAGAAGATACCCAAAACTTTGCGCAATCATGAATATGAACAGACAACAGACTAGTAATCAGTGAGAAAAACAGGGAAGGTGAATCCCCCAAACGATGAATTGTTTCTTTTAACGCAGTCCGTGTAAAGGAACTAGATAGACTCACAATCTGGTGAGTGGACATACCAATAGCTGTGTCGTGGGGAGAGAGTTAGCGGCATGGGCATGGTTTTCCTACCATCCAATCAATGTCCCAACTAACAATAGGAACAAATAGGGTGGTGGTGACACATGGCTTTCTGCCATGACTCAAAGCTCAACATTCCCCTTTCCTTATCCTTTGTAATCATGCTCCTTCTCAATTTAGTTGCGACGAACATAGTTGGTTGGGTTATTTAATTAAAATGCATGTTTACATGATGCCACAATTAAATATATGTCATACGTTCTGATATCCATCGATGACCATTCTCAAAATAGAAACACAACATAACCAAATCGATGGTGGAGCCTTGGCCTTTAGCTCCGCACCAAGATTATTTACAATATACGTATCATGTATTTTTAATGTAAGCGGGGTTAAAACCGAGGTATTACAATAATAATCAAGGTATTTTCAAATAGAATAAAAATTTATTAATTTAGGGAGTATTACATACACCTCCCATTAAAATATTACAGCATCCTCAGTGCTATAACCTTTCTTTTATTCTTTCATGTCAGCTTCTTGGAATAAGTCTCGATATTCCTGCTGCATATTACTTTCCAGCTCCCAAGTCGCTTCTGCTAGACTAAGGTGCTTCCATTGCACCTTTACCTATCCGATGGTACAGTTCTAGAGAAAAAGTTCTCTCCTGTTGAGAATGTGATCCGGTCCTACTTAGAACTCTCTCTCTAGTTCCACCCAGATTACATTTCATTCAATCACATGAGAAACATCATGACCATATCGTTTCAATATAGAAATGTGAAACATTTTATGTACTTTAATATTGGGTGGTACGACTAACTGGTATGCAACCGACCTGACTTTGGCTAGGATTCCAAATGACCCACAATACCTGGGTTCCAATTTCTTATACTTTCCTAGTCTCAAGGTACTTTTCTTGGGATTTACCTTTATGTATACATGATCATGCACCTGGAACTCTCTAGAAGTTCTTTTTAAGTCAACATAACTTTTATTCTTGTCTTGGGAATCCTTCAACTTTTGTTGTACCTATTCCATGGTTAGTTCCATATCTTCTAATAAAACAGGTCCTAACATTAATCTATCAACACAACTACTAAGTGGGGTTGGAGTATTACCGTTACGCCCATATAAAATTTCAAATGGACTCATACCTACCAAAACATGGAAATTATTATTATAATAAAATTCAACTAAGTGTAGGTAGTCTTTACACTTACCTAGTTTATCCATAGCATTTCCTCTATTGGGTCCCAAGATACCCCCTTTTAACCACATCCATTATACCATGTTTGTCTTGTCTTTCTCCATTCTGTGCACCAAACAAACATTATTTCCTCACTTGAGGCCAGAATGTTCACACATATAATTTATTATTGTTTCATCTTATTAATGATTATGATTGCTATAATACAGACTTTGCTTCTTGAATTATGCTAATGCATTATGATTTTACAAAGATAGTTCAAGCTATGAGAGAATACATGTGTAGCACTCTGAGTGGTATAAAGAGGAGATGAGAATTCACTGCTAGTTGTGACCTACCATTCTCATCTCTACATGTGGGGTACAACCAAGGGTCATCATTCCACACGGGCTGCAACAAGCATGGATGCAATAGACTTAGCTCCAACCATTCGTCGCTACTTAAATTTAGCTTAAATAGTTGGAGCATATCTTAAATTGGTTAGGTTATTCATTTACTAGCTTGAGCAACATAATTTTCTATATTCCCTGCTTTTGTTTAATTCCACCCACAACTATAACACTGCATGTAACAGGGTAGCCTGAAGATCGTAGATCTTCATGGCCGCTTGATATTAGTGGGTGAGGGTTACGATTGTCGATGTATAAGTATTGGGAAAAATTCAGAGCAAGGGGTTGGAGAATATCACATTTTACTGTGTGAGCTGTATCAGAGAATGTACTTTCATTCCACCATTTTAATATAATGAGCAGGATTCTTCAGATCTCTATGTTTTAACTTGTGTTAGTTCCAGTGTCTATGTTCAAAGGCTGGGACCGCATTCCCATAGAGATCATCGAGTTAATTATATGTTTTGATTATTTGGTTGTGTGGTTTGGGAGTTACATTAGATGCATCCTTTTTGAGTAGCTGCAATAGTAATTTTCAATCAATATGTTTCCTTGAATAGTTAGTATTTGCATTTCCTTTAAGCTGCAGTAGTGTGTTGTGGCAGTCGACTATGTAGGTTAATTTCCTTTATACATTCGTGTGATAGCTGTAACAATTAAGCTCTTCCTCAGTTCCTTTTAATTATTTGTCTTTCTCAGGTTTTCTAATTAAGATAGACTATATCTTAGAGTTGTTTGGTTCAATTCATGTTATTTCATATTCCTAGATTAAGGTTCGATTAAACTAGTCATGATGGATCTGCATATAGTTGGTAAATTAGGATTTAACTTCTTACAAAATTAAGTCTAGATATTTATTTCATGAATCGTTCACTGCTGGATTGAAGTTGTAGGAAGGTGATTGCAATTCTGAATTTTAGATAGGTAGTTAAGACCAGTTGAATTATGGGAGGAGTTTGACTAAACATATAGGTAGGACAGTTTATTTAGTTCATCAACTACTTAGTGTTTAAGCACAGATAGTGTGAATTATCTTTGAAATAAAAATACTTCCCTGGGTTGAAAATTTATGATGAGCATTCTACATGACAGTTTTAATTAACTAGCATATAGAGTGACCAAGATTTTGGCGTTGTTGATGGGGAAGGTAATTATTAGACAGCGTAGTAGTTGTATCTGTTCATTTTTATTTAGGATTTAAGTTTTTATGTTTTGGGTTGCATGAATATGAGGAGAGTACAGTGTGACCTTTCCAGAACCCCTAGAACTCCCCAGAATACTAATTTTGTAGGTGTTCGAGATTGTGGCAATAATCCAGTGTTGGGAAGAAGGACATTCATTGACGATCTTGTTTCCAGAACCAACTCGACTACCAGAGATCATCATTAAGGATAATATGTAAGAAGAATCCTGGTTACCCCTTGAGTGGAAGCATCATTTTCCATAGTGGAGAACACAGGAGGAGCTGCGACACACTTAGGTGTCCCTGTGGAGGAAGATAGATTCAGCGATGTGGGAGCAGGTGATTGAGAGGTGATTTATCACATTAATAGGAAGACAGTGAAAAAGGAGGAGTTGACAAATTTTCATCAGAAGTGGGACGATCAGAAGAGGCAAAGGTAGGAGAGATCAGAGGAAAATATGAAGAATGGACACAACCTTAAGGTCATGAAGAAGTGATGGGGGAGAATTATCACAATGATGGTTATCCCCCACATGCAGGGACAGTTGATAGAATCCAGTTCCCTATTTGACAAGAAGTTGGACAAGCCCCCATGAAAAAAATATCACCATAAGTATTACCTCATTTTCATGGAAAGGCCAGAGAGGATCTAGATGAATTCCTCTTCAAGTTTGACATCCTCTATCGTAGCTACGACTACACTTCTAGTAATCAGAAGTTAAAATGTTTCCCTGCTACTTTGAAGGATAATGCATTGCATTGGTTTATGAGCCTTGGTGGTGATACTTTCACTACCTAGGATCAAATGAAATAGGTGTTCCTTGAAAAATACCAAGAGTACTGTAACACTAAAGATAAAAGAGAAGAATCATTCAATATGGTACAAAAGGACAAAGAAAGTTTGGAATATTTCATTGAGAGGCTTCTGTACAATGTGTAGAGGGTTGGATAGACTACTATGTGGCTATATGTGCTCAAGATAATCCTACTTCATGGGATTAGATAAGACTTCCTAGGTATGTTGAACTTGCTGGGAAAGGGGGATATCTCAAAGAAACCCTTTGAAAATATTGTTGAATTATGCAGAAGGTATTCCAGAGGATCCTCCAGGAGCAACAAACAGGACAAATTGGAACGAAATGTATTCTACAGAACAAAGAAGTCATCCAATGGAGGAGCCACCCAAGAAGAAATAGGAGAACGTATCAAGAAATTCAAGACAGATATGATGAGCTCCATCTCCTTAGAAATAGATGCCCTGAGGGAGAAGCAGAAGCAAGCAATAGAAGATCTAACACTTAGTGTATTCTTCCCCAGATGTAGGAAGAAGCACGCCCTAAAGGAGTGTCCACTTAACAAGATGGAAGTGTGCCAACTTTGTGAATTGAACCATGATACGAAGGAGTTCTCCTCACTACCTCAAGTGAAGGAAGTTCTGCAGGCATCAACTCCAGATGTGGAACAAACCTACTTCATTGCCCAAAAGAAGCCTTGGCAACCTCGAAACAAAAGGTATGAATCTAGATTCATTTTCGTTTTTGAATAATATGAATAATCAAAATAATATTCGTCACATGAATACAAAATTCTCTTCACCTTATTCCAACCATCACTGGCATCCTTCTGAACCTCATATGCCAAATTTCAACGACTAGACCCCTTCGACACAATCACCAAACAAATAGACTTCTTGGTCTCCTCGGTGGAGGAACTCCCATCTAGGAAACCAATTTCCTCATAACCAACCTCCTCAATAGTTTCCACATCAACAATTTCCTCACCAACAATACCCTCCTCAACAATACCCTCAACCATACCAACAGTATCAGAAGCCACAACTGCAACTCCAGAACAATGCTGCACCTAATATTCTCATACAACTATAGCATCCTGCTCAACCTAACCCCAACCCAAAAAATAAAGCAATCCACCAATTTGAGACTACCAACATGCCCAGTTACTCCATTACTACAGCTGCCTATAATGACATACGCTTATGATCAGGGAGAGTAGTGGAGCCTTTAGTCATTGAGGATGTTCCATCCTCTGTGTCTAAAGAAAGGATGAACCAGCATTATCCATCCAATGTAGTAGTCCCCATTATTGAGGATGTTGAAAGTCCTACCGAGACATTGGCTAAAAAAAAAAGAGAAACAACTGTTGAAACAAAACCTACACAACTTATTAGAGAATTGGCATATCCTGCAACAATGGAACAATTCCACTACTGCAGGCCCTACACAATGTTCCTATCTATGCCAAAATAGTCCAAGACCTGTGTGTACAAAAACTAGGTAGAAAACCCAGGGATCCTCCCACTGTCCATGTCATAGCGAAACTATCTGAACTGATAATGGGAACAACTCTCCTGGCCAAATATGATGATCGTGGAAACCCCCCTATCATAGTGCATATTGGGAACATGCAGATACCAAATGTGCTGCTAGATCTAGGAACATATAATAATGTTATGACCATAGAAACTATATAAAACCTTGGGCTCACCAATATTTGGCCAACCCCCACCATTTTAGAGTTGACTTATAGATCCACAATCAAATCCGAGAGAATATTGGATGAACTTGTTGTCTCCATTGTCTCATGGGAATAGCCTACTCAATTCTTGGTTTTACAACCTAAGTTGCATCTAGGGGGACACCCATTGATCCTGGAAAGACCTTGGTTAGCCACACCAGATGCTTGCATCAACTATCGGATAGGGTCTATGACCATCTCAGACAGTACCAAAACAAAAAACCTTACCTTGTATCCTCCAGTTCGACCTAGTCTAGAGGCTGAAATTCCATTATGGATGGATTTAGAGGAAGAGGAGGGCGTTCAACCACTATTAACAATAGGGAAGGCCTTGAACATGAAGGATGAAATAGAAGATGATGCAATTAATAGTTTCATCAGTGAACCCACTTCTATCAATAAGCAAATTTATCAGATCCTGAACAATACTCTAGGTGAAGAAGAGCAAGAAAATCTCACAGAGGAGACATTAGTCAATGGCACCCGCATAATTCGAGTGCTAAAAAATTTGAAAAGTGTTCCACTTGAGATAGAGCTAGGAAAAACAATGAACATCAATGTGAATCTCGCTCCTGATGAACAAGAATGCTTGATCACTCTCTTAAAAAATCATAAGGGGGAATTTTCTTAGGAGTACGGGGATATGAAGGGTATCCCTTATAATCTGTGCACACACCACATGTACATCAAGAGTGACTCTCGGCGTATGTGCTAGCTACAATGAAGGATGAACCCCAATCTTATGGACATAGTGAAAGAGGAAATTCAAAATATCGTGGAAACAAAGTTTATATATCTGATCTGAGACAGTGAGTGGGTTTCTCCACTCCTTATAGTACCCAAGAAGAATGGGAAATGGAGAGTCTGTGTATATTAGAGAGAGTTAAACAAGACAACGCATAAAGGCCACTTTCCTCTGCCTTTCATTGATCAAGTACTTGGCAGCCTGTCCAGGAATAATTTCTTCTCCTTTCTGGATGGGTTCAATGGGTACAATCAAATCTAGATTTCTCTCGAGGACCAAGACAAGACCACTTTCACCTGTCCTTGGGATACCTTTTCATATAGGGTACTCCCCTTCAGTTTGTGCAACACACCTGCCACCTTTCAGAGAGTTGTGATTGGCATATTTTCGGAGATGTTTAATGACAGTATAGAGATTTTCATGGATGACTTTACCCCCTATGACAGTAATTTGGAGGAGGCACTGAAAAACATAGAGAATTTTATGACGCACTGTGAGCAAACCCAACTATCTTTGAGCACTAAAAAGTGCCATATGATGATGAGTGAGGGTGTAGTGCTAGGGCACTTTATCTCTGCTAATGGTATATAGGTAGATCCATCAAAAATTAGGGTAATTGAAAATATACCCACTCCTGGAAAACAGAAAGAGGTATGTATCTTTTTAGGGCATATTGATAATTATGGAATATCCATAGAAATAATTTCCAAACTAGCTTCTACTTTATTTACCCTATTGATGAAGGATGTACAGTTCATTTGAAATGATGCATGCCAAATAATGTTCACTAAACTTAAGAAGAGTTTGTCTACATCTCCTATATTAAGGGGGGCCAATTGGGCTCTGCCTTTCAACATTTCTTCAGATGCCTCTGACACTGGCATTGGAGCAGTGTTGGGACAACAGGATGGTCAAGCACCATATGCAATTTACTATATCAGTAAAAACTTGGCCACTGCTGAACTCAATTACACTGTTAAAGAGAAATAATGTTTACCCATTGTCTACTCCATTAACAAATTTAGGCACTACATCACTGGATACCCCACCTTTGTACACACTGATCACTCATCCATCAAGTATTTAATTAACAAACCTGTTACAAATGCTAGGATAAGTAGATGGTTGTTACTGTTACAGGAATTCGATATTTCCATTATTGACAGACCTAGGAAACAGAATGTTCTTGCTGATTTTTTATCTCGTTTTACTAACAGTGATGACAGCTTACCAGTTGAATATTCTCTCCCAGATGAACATTTTTTTGCAGTTTTAGCTCATTCCCCTTGGTATGCATATGTTTCTAACTACTTGGATGCAAGCAAGATTCCGGCACATTTTTCAAAGAGAGAGAAAAGGAAAATTATTCAACAAAGTGCCAGGTATTGCTGGATAGATGGTCATGTTTTCTATACAGGTCCTGATATTGAGATCAGAAGATGTGTAACGGAGGATGAATTCTTCCATATCTTGAAGGACTATCATGATGAGCCATGTAGGGGACATTTTGCAGATAAGAGGACAAGTCATAAGGTGTTAAGAATGGGCTACTATTGACCAACAGTTTTTAGGGATGCAAAGAAGTATGTTCATGCTTGTGACAACTATCAAAGAATGGGCCAACCTAATAGATTGGATGAAATGCCTCTTCAACCACAGTTGGTGGTTGAACCTTTTGAAATATGGGTCATAGATTTTTTTGGGCCTATCAACCCTCCCTCGAAGTAGAAAACTTATATTTTAGTTTTCACCGAATATATGACAAAATGGGCAGAGGCTGTGGCTTTGGTGAAAGCCAATGACCAGGTTGTAATAGATTTCCTGTACAAAGAAATCTTCACTCATTTTGGAGTAACCAAGGAAATAATCACATATGGAGGACCGTAGTTTGTGTCACACAAATTAGGATCTTTGCTACAGAAGTGCCATATTTAGCATATGATAACTTCACCTTACTATCCCCATGCCAATGACCAGGTGGAAAGTACCAACAAAGTAATTGAATCTATCCTTACTAAAATAGTTAGAAGCCATCAAAGAGACTGGGATGACAGGATTCCAGAAGCATTTTGGGCATATCAAACTACTTGGAACAGTACTACAAGTTTCTCCCCATATGACTTGGTGTATGGTAAGAGCGTTGTCTTCCCTATCGAAATTGAAATTAAGACTTCGAAGATATCCATGGATGTAAACTTAGATGTAATAGAATACCAAAGGAGTAGACTAAATCAATTAAATGAAATCAACAAAAAGCATATAGCTGTGGTGGATCAAAAACATTGATTTAGTAGCAGCGATCCAAATGGAACGATCAGTTCATCAAGAAGAAAGTATTCTGTGAAGGAGACTCAAAATTATTATATGATTCAAGATTTAAAAGGAACTTCAAAGGTAAGCGGCGCACAATATGGTTGGGTCCATATCAGATAGATAGAGTATTTGATAATGGTATAGTTCGCCTGGTCACCATCAATGAAAACTGTACACCATTATTTGCTAATGGTCACAGGCTATGACTGTACCATAATCCAATCTCAAGGGACGCATTTATTTCATAGGTTGCAGTTGATCCAAGATAGTAGTGAGCACAAGGGAAAGAATCTTTCTCTGCCCCTTTCAATCTTTAGAAAGCCAATCCGATTTCCACACACACAAAAATTTGTACCGAGATAAATTGATGTTTTTTTTTTCCTTTACGTGTGATCGATTTTCCTTGAAGATTCTGTGCAAGAATTTACTTAAGGAGAAATGGCCATGACTAGGCCTGACGACCGTAAGCCCTTATTCCAATTTCCTGTTTCAGAAAAATATCCTTGAAGAAGAATTTTTTTTCAATGATGAGCAGTTTTGTGCAGCTGTAACTCCATAAAATTTGCCTATTTTTCCTGTTCTACGCAGCTGCAAATCCATAAAATATTCCTATTTCTCCCATTCCACATAGCTCAACTCTCTAAAATCTTGTTATTTTTCCTATTCTGTGCAATTGCAACTACGTAAAATTTTCCTATTTTCTTTTTCCACGCAATTGCAACTCCATAAAATTTTCCCATTTTCTCATTCCGTGTAGCTGGAACTCCATAAAATTTGCCTATTTTTCCCATTCCACACAGCTGCAACTCCGTAAAATTTGCCTATTTTTCCCATTCCATGTAGCTGCAACTCCTTAAAATTTTTCCCATCTTCCCTATTTCTCCCGCCTGCGACTCCACCAATTTTACCAGACTTCACTATTTCTCGTGGCTGTGACTCTGTGAATTTTAGCAGACTTTCCTTTTTCTCGCGGCTGTGACTCTGACAATTTTAGTAGATTTCCCTATTTCTCACTGCTTCGACTCTACTAATTTTAGTATATTTTCGTATGTTCTACAGCTCTAACTCCTCCAGATTCATCTGTAATTTCTACCACCCGTGATTTTGTTGATTCTTACTAGCTTCAGAATTTCAATTATGTTTCTGTCAATATTAAAATGATAGCTTTTGGTTCACCAGAAGGAAGATCATGGAAACATGCGCACAATCATGTTTAAATTTGGTGGCTGCACTAACACGCTCTATTACTTTGAGAAGTCATGGTTCATCTCATAATTACTAAAGTATGATTTCGATTATTTACATGATTAAGCATTAAGTAGATTTGACAAAATTAATCATGCTTTCCTTTTTATACCTGTCATGGAACCCATGCTTCTTTAATTGTTAATCCGCATGATATAATGGGTACTCGAGCTTATCTGATGACTGTCACCTTTTCCTTAATTTGGGGCCAAATCTTACCAATGATTCCCTGCTTATGACTGTCTTAACTTTCCTAATTTTCCCAACTCCAACCTCAGTTGTTCGTGCATGTCCCTGTGTTGTAACCTCCATTACTGGGCCTCTAATTTGTTGAGATGATACCAGCATTCAGAAAGAGAGGAAACATGGGTATCCAAACCTGACATGAACCTACAAACACACAGGAATTGCAAAGAAATGTTGAGGTTTTTTCCATCTTCGAAGATGATTGGACTGAGTTTTTCCAACGTCTAAATGATTTTCATTGAGAAACAACTCTGCAATTTTCTCTAAATCTCACATAATCCCATTTAGAGATCATAAGATTACACATTGAAGTTACTAAGGAGATTGTAGCAGAGGTTACTAGCCTTCCTCAAATTGGAGGGGCCTGGTTTGGAAGAAGAACCCACAGTGCTGCCGCACTATGGGATTTTATGGTAGCTGGTGAACAAATCCATCAAGCAAATCGGGGGATAGTATTATAGTCACTACCTCACTTGTGGAATCAAGTACTGGTTTTCCTCAAGAATTATATCACGTGTGAAGGTAGGTACTAGAGTATTTATTATTCTCAGCTTCCCCTACTATCTCATTTACACCATAGGGATTTACTCAATGTTCCATTTTATCAATTTAAAGGCTTACATAACATGGCAGGATCTGTAAGATCATCCTGACACCCATATTATTCCATCACCCATCACAACCTAATAAAACTACTGATATTAAGGGCCTCAGCTCAGAGGAGCCAAACCTGGGAACAATTTACTGGTCATCCTCAAATAAACCAGGGACCTGTACTTTTGGATTGTGTTCCATTAGAGGAAGAATTTGAGGAACCTAGACTTTTGTGGGGTGTTCAAATATATAAAGAAGAGGAGGCACATACACAGTTGGGGGGAATGGAAGAATATCAGGAGGAATGGAGTCTCTCCAATTCAGTTGGGGAGGAGATGAGACAGGATTAGATAACCAAGAAGAAGAATCGAGTGAGGATGTACCCGCAACAAACCCTATAGAGGGGATAGATAATTTGGGATCTCCGACAGCAGAAGCTGAACATGGAGTAGCATTGGATGCTATGAAAATTGAAGCTGAGACTATAGGAGCTATGATGACAGAAGGAGATGCAAAGTTTCTCACCATTGAATCCTCTCTTGAATGGATAGAAACTCTTATTGAGGAAACAAAGATGGCAGAGACAAGAGAAGATGCTAAAATAGGAGGCATTCCTTCTACATCAGCTGCAGAATTGGAATCCCTTCTACCACGGAGGAAGAGAATAAGGTCAAAATAAGAAATACAAGAATCTCGATTAGTGAGGAGAAGGAGAAATATATGTCTCACAGTAAAAGAAGCAACTCAAACAATATGGGAAAACATCAAAGCAAATATTGAATTTCCCATCTTCAGACACAGGACAAATGTTTCCCCAGAAGAACCTATTGCAGAGGAACCTCAAATTCAGGGAATTTTGTTTGAAAATGGTCTATTGAAGGAAGAGGTGCAAGCACTCTGAAATGAAGTGGAAATATGGAAGGAAACGTGCAAGAAATAGGTGGAACTTAGATATTGCACACACTGGTAGAATTTGAAGATCAGGTTGAAGGATCACTTTCGGTTGAGGAAGGTGAAGAATTGGAAAAAGTAGTTTTTCCTGCATGTGGAGAAATTTTTAGTTAATCAGGATACAAAGTCACAATGTGTGCATTTGTGGCACACAAACCCACACAGGAAGTTGGAGAAGACACAGAAACATCTGCAGTGGAATTAAGGGGTGAAGATGAACTAGAAGTGGAAATGATCCCCGATATAGAGGTAAGGGAACATGAGCAATTACAGTCTCAAGCACAGGGTGCTGTTACACATGAACCAACAACCCTAGAAATGTTTGTTGAAGTTTCTACCCAAATGGAAGTGAGTGAGCCATGGTCGAGATAATCCCTAACTTGAATTTAGGAGTTTTTACTATGACCTTAGAACAATATCAGGAGACAGAACTAGTGGAGGGAGAACTTCAACAATAGGAAAATGTTGAAGTTAATCAGGATGTTGTCACACAAGAACCAACATCCTCAGGAAACCTTCCTAAGACTCCCATTCAGCTAGGGACAACAGACCTAGAGGTGGACATAATCCCCGATTTGGAACTAGGAGAAGACAAACAGATGCAGTCCCAACCATCAAGGGACACTACAGCATACAGGGACTAGTCTCATCTATCTTGGGACACTAAAATACTAAGGGACAAGTCTCATATTTCATGGGATATGGAATTTACTCAAGATAAACCCAAGCATCCAAAGGGATGGGAGAGCAGGAAGTTGTTACACAAGAACCAACATCTTTGCAGCTCTCTATTAAAGCCATAGCCGAGAATCAAGAAGGTGCAGCCGAAACTGAAGAAGTTGCTGAGATTGGAACCCAAGAAGATAATGTTACACAAGAACCAACATCTTCACAATTGGCGGTTGAAGTTGACAAAAAGGGATTTCAGGAAGAAGGTGTTGTTACACAAGAATGAGCATCCTCATAATTGATTGCAGAAGTACCCTTGCAAGCAGAAGTTGTTGGAGCACTCGTAGAAGTGGAAGTTGTTTCACTTCCGATTCAAAACAATCAGGCTGAAACATTGGGTAATAAGGTATGGACACAATATTCACAAGACTTTGTCAATTTAGATTTTGATGAGGAGAAGGATGCAGGAGAGGAAAGGATTCAAGGTCTAATAGAAGAACTCTCACTATTGAAAATATAAGTAAAGAAATGGAAAAGTGAGGTGGATAGATATCAGAAAGGAATGATCCCCCTTCTTCAAC
Source organism: Pseudotsuga menziesii (assembly GCA_001517045.1). Classification (NCBI taxonomy): domain Eukaryota; kingdom Viridiplantae; phylum Streptophyta; class Pinopsida; order Pinales; family Pinaceae; genus Pseudotsuga; species Pseudotsuga menziesii. Next base: position 141,139 of record LPNX011053553.1, read on the forward strand.
ATAGAAATACTATCAGGGAATTGATGGAAAGATGGGAAGAAGAGTTAATATATTAGACATGTCATTGGGAAGAAGTACAGAAGGAGTTGAAGAAATTCAAGTCCATGCAGAAGGAAAAATATCAATTGTAGACTCTTTCCTGAGAATTGATGAGCTTCAGAGCTCCATTTCCCTCTAATCATGTATTTTTGTATGAACAAATTACTTGGTTTAAATTGAAGGCATTAAAGGAAGGGATACCTTATGAGGTGGCATCCTCTACCGAATTTCTGGAAACGTTTATAAAGATAAACTTCACTAAACAAAACCTGTTGTGTGAACTTTATTTGCATGAAATGGCTTGCCCCTTGTACCATTATTCAAATCTTGTTGCTTGCTTAGGAGATGTCCAGCTGAGTGCCTTTGCTTCTTTTGTTAGAAATCATGTGCAGTGGGAGGATTCCTTCAAGAAAATTTCTTAGAATGAGGCCAACTCTAATTTTTGTAATTAGCATGAACCTCAATCCCCTCTCCCTCTTTGTACTCATCAAGAACATATGATTAAATATCCCATCCAGACCCAGCATCCGGTCGAATTTCAAGAGCAAGTCATCTCCACTTGTGTTAGCTATATTTCCAAGAAGCAATGTTTGGATTTGGAAGGAAGTAAGCATAGGTGGCAGGCTTCTCCTTCATCAATAAAGAAAAGGGACCCTTATTGCTTTAATAATTTTAAACGGGATCTCCTTAGGGTTGAGGGGTATGTCGATTGTATGAGGAAATGTGGATTTAACTGGTTGGGAATTAAATTCAAATTACCACTTATTTGGTGGCCAACAAGGCTGTATAGGGATGAATTTTCATTGACAAAGGAAGAAGAGAAGCAGTGTTGGAAATATTGGGTTTCACATAATGGATATCTATATTGGAGGGAACCACCTGAGTCCTCCTACACTTTTCATCCCTCCATGAGCGAGCTACAGTTCTAACCTTTGATTCATACTAGTGGAGGTTGTTGCACGAGGACATGCAACAGAGCAGTTGGGGGAAGATGTTGGGTCCCAAAATGCCCCTTTTTAACCACATCCATTATACCCTATTTGTCTTGTCTTAATCCAATTTGCGCACCAAAAAAATGTTCTTTCCTCACTTGAGCCCTGAATCTTCACACATATGATTAATTATTATTTCACATTATTAATTCGTATGGTTGCTATAATTAGGACTTTGCTTCTTGAATTGTGCTAAAACATTATGATTTTACAAAGATAGTTCAAGCTATGAGAGAATATGTGTGTAGCAATCCAAGTGGTCTAAATAGGATATGAGCGTTCAATGCCAGCTATGACCTAGCAGACCCATCTCTACACGTGGGGTACAACCAAGGGTCATCATTTCACACGAGCTACAACAAGCATGGCTACAATAGACTTAGATGCAATAGTGTGCTCTTGCTTAAAGTTAGCTGCAATCTCTGAGACACCTCTTAAATTGGTTATGTTATTCATTTACTAGATCGAGCAATAGAATTTCCTATATTCCTTGCTTTTGTTTAATTCCACCCATAGCTATAATAGTGCATGTAACAAGGAATCCTGAAGATCCTAGATCTTCATGGCTCCTCGATATTAGTGGGTGAGGGCTACGATTGTTGATGTATAAGTACTAGGAAACATTCGTAGCTGGGGGTTGGAGAATATCATATTTTACTGTGTGAGCTGTATAAAAGACTATACTTTCATTCCACCATTTTAATATAAGGAGAAAAATTCTTCAGATCTCTGTGTTTTAACATGTGTTAGTTTCGATGTCTCTATTCGAAGGTTGGGCCCGCCTTCCCATAGATATCGCCGATTTAAGTAGATGTTTTTATTATTTGGTTGTGTTGTGTTTGAGTTACATTAGATGTATCATTTTTTAGTAGCTGCAACACTAATGTTCAATCGATGTGTTTCCTTGAATAGTCAGTATTTGCATTTCATTAAGCTGCAGCAATGTGGTGTGACAGTCGACTGTGTAGGTTAATTTCCTTTATGCATGTGTGTGATAGATATGATAGGTAAGCTCTTCCTCAGTTCCTTTCAATCACTTGTCTTTCTCAGGTTTTCTAATTCAGATAGACTATACCTAATTCAGATAGGTTTGCTAATTCAGATTCACTTGTCTTTCTCAGGTTTGCTTACGGTTGTTCGGTTCAATTCTTGTTATTTCCTATACCTATATTAAGGTTGGATTAAAATAGTCACGATGGATCTACATATAGTCTAGTAAATTAGGATTTAACTTCTTGCAAAAGTAATTCTAGATATTTTTCATGAATCGTTCATTGCTGGATTGAAGTTGTAGGAAGGTGATTGCAATTCTGAATTTTTAGATAGGTAGTTTAGACCAGTTTAATTATGGGAGGAGTTTGACTAAACAAAAAGGTAGGATAGTTTATTCAGTTCGTCAACTAATTTGTGTTTAAGCACAGAAAGTGTGAATTATCTTTGAAATAAAAACACTTCCTAGATTTACAATTTATATTGAGCATTTTGCATGGTAGTTTTAATTAACTAGCATATAGAGTGACCAACATCCTTTAGCACCTGGTTTTCCCTTTTAGTCTACACATCCATTTGTAAATGATATGCAATACTAAAATTTAACTAGATACCCAAGCCCTTAAAAAAAGTTTTCCATAATTTACCTATAAACTTCGCATCTCTATCCGAGACTATTACCTTCGGTATGCCATGTAACCTGAATATTTCTTTCATGAAGATCTCTACAATGTTAACAGCTTTGTAGGTACATTTCAAGGTATAAAATGAGCCGATTTTCTTAACTTGTCAACCAAAACCATGATGGAATCAAGTTGTATGAAATTATTGGGAAATCCGGTGATGAAATCCATACTAATGGTCTCCCACTTCCATTGTGGTATGGGTAGTGGCTGCAACAATCCTGCAGGATATTGATGCTCTCCTTTAACTTGCTAACATTCAAGGAAGCGAGCTAAGTATTCATACACTTTCTTTTTCATGTTTGTCCAAAAGAAGTCTTTTCCAGATCATGGTGATCATTTTCTGATATCGTGGGTGCCCCAAGTATGGTCTTTTATGTAGTTCATCCATGACTATCAGTTTAATTTATCTTATGTTAGGCATATACAACCGATTTTTATACAACGATAGTCCTTGTGGGTTTAGGATGAAGTTTTTTTTTACTTATTCTTGTTCATTTTTAGCATTTTTTTCTTTTAAACTCTGATATCCCCCATCACAATTTCCAGTACTTAAAATCTAATATCCTAGATCGGATTCATAGTTGCTTCTTGCACACAGTAAATTTGCATGATGACTTAGAGTGTCTGCTACTTTATTTTCTTTTCCCTTCATGTACTTTATTTCAAAGTCATACTCTCTTAGAAAGGGAAACCATCTAGATTGTCTTGCATTCAAATTCTGTTGATGAAATAAATATTTAAGGATTATGTTGTGTGCCATAAGTAAAAACTTTCTCCCAATTAAGTAATGTCGCCACATTTTTAAGGTGTGAATTATAGAAGAAAGTTGTAGATCATGTGTCGCATAATTCTTTTCATGATCTTTTAGTTTTCTGGATTCATAAGCTACAAAATAATTGTCTTGTAGTAAAAATCCACCTAACCCTTGACTGGAAGCAGCGGTACATACGACGAAATACTTGAATGGATCAACAATTTTTAAGATCAGCATGGTGCTTAATAAATTTTCTAATTTGTTAAAACTTTCCTCGCACTTTTTATTCCACTCAAATTTTATTCCTTTCTTTTGTAAAGAAGCTATGGGGTAGGAAATCTTACAAAATCCTTCTGTGAATTTCCTGTAGTATCCCGTAATTCCCATAAATGATATGATGTTAGAATCATTTTGAGGAACTGACCATTCCATAATGGCTTTTACCTTATCTAGGTCAACTGAGATTCCATCCTTGGACACTACGTGTCCGACGTATTGAATCTTGTCTTTGAAAAAGTTACACCTACTGAACTTTGCATAAAGTTGTTGTTCTCTTAATACTTGCAAAACTATTTTTAGATGTTCTTCATGTTCTTGTTCATTCTTAGAGTAGATTAATATGTCCTCAATGAAGATAACCACAAATTTATTCAAATAGTTACTAAATATGTTGTTCATTATGAATGCAGGAGGTGTGTTTTTCAACCCAAAGGGAATTACGACAAACTCATAGTGACAGTAACAGGTCCTAAATGTTGTTTTAAAAATATCTTCATCTTTTATTCGCACTTGATGATAACCTAACCTTAAATATATTTTTGAAAAGATAGCTACTCCGCGGAACTAATCGAACATATCATCTATTCGAGGAAGTGGGTATCCATTCTTAATAGTCATTTTATTTAGTTTCCTGTAATCTATACATAATCTTAGTGTACTGTCCTTCTTTTTCACAAATAAGACCGATGCTCCTCAAGGATACATGCTTGGTTGAATGTACATTTTATCAATTAGTTCTTGTAATTGTGATTTTAGTTCTGTGAGTTCGATTATGTTCAGTCGATATGGAGCTTTCGATGCTGGTACAACTCCAGGTATCAGATCGATTGTGAAGTATATATACTTTTTTAGAGGAAGTCCGGGGACTTCTTTCGAAAAGGTATCTTCGAACTCCTTTCAGACATGTATGTTGTCCCGTTTAGGTTTCATATTGTTTTCCTTGTCATTTATTATATACACTGTGAATACCTTACATCCTTTTATTACTAATATCTTCATTTGCAGAGAAGAGATTTCTCTAATGGTTACCTTCCTAGGAATAACTTTCACTTTTATAACATTTCCATTATTCTCAATACATGTAAAAATTTTATCAAAAAAATTTAGATAACTTTATTCAAGCCAATCCATTCCTATTAATAGATCATAAGATCCTAAAGGAAATATATTTTCATTCACATGTGTAAGGAAATCATTCAACATTATCCTACAATTTCTAAGATTACTTGTAACCTTTATTTTTGTACCTATGGCTAACTGTACTAGCCATGTATTATCAAACTTTTCAGGTGCCAAATTGCATAAATAAACTAATCTAGGTGAAATATAACTCAGCCTTGCACATGGATCAATTAAGATAGAGATAGGTTGATTGTTTATCATACCCTCAATTTCGACCATGGAATTCTAGTGGTATACTTGCCGATTTTCCAGTGAAATGCATATTCTGGGCATGCTCCTAGCCATACCCCCAACTGTAAGTGCTTCCTGGATAGAATGAACATTAAAATTTTGTTTCTTTACTGGATATTATTTAAAGTAATGTTGCTCTCCACACTCCCAACATGTTAAGAGTTCTTTTTGTGCTACATTTTTATTAGGAACAATTGAGGGTACCGCGAAATCTTGAAGTTTACATTTGCAATTGTTACCGTGATACCATTTATAATTATTTCCCATGTTTTTGTCGAATTTATTTGATTTTTCTTGGGATAAAAATTATTTGGCCTTTGATTTTTCCAAGCGGGTATACTTTCTCGGTTATTCTTGTTTTGGTCATAACATAAGTTGGCCTTCCTCATCGCTTCCTATAGTGTCTTTGGATTGTCATTTCAATTTGTTCTTTAAACATGAGGGGAAGGAAGCTAAGAACCATTGTATTTAGGGCTTCTCATAAATTGTGTAGGGGACATAGTGAAGTAAGATTAATAACTTACTATAGAGTTCTTTCACTGTCATGGCCCCTAACCTTAGTTCATAAAACTCCTTGGATTTTTCTTCGTAATACTGTCCAGATAAATATTTTATTTTAAACTTTTTCTTAAATTTTTGTCATGTTACATACCTTTATTTTATACCCTTAACTTTATTTATGTATTTCTACCATATATCCGCCTTTCCGGTCAGATTATAAATGGTCATTTTTTCTTTCAACTCATCTGAGTAATTATATATTTTGAAGTACTTTTTCATTCTGGACAGCCAGGACTATTCCTCCCCTTCCTTTTCATTTTCTCCATTAAACATGGGTGGTTTAATTTTCTTGAACTCCCCAGTGATTTCCTCATACGGTCTGTAATTTTTCTTCCTTTTATTTTTGTCACTTCCTTCGCTTGACTGTTGATATTTTTTGTGATGTTTAATTGATGCTTCACTTGACATGTTAGGGTTATGTCTAGAAAATTCCATATTCTTACCCTTACGTTTATTGTATAGGGAATTTTTAGGCAGTTCCTGTTTGAAATCCTTATTGTTATCTTTTTCTTCATTATCAATTTTTTCTAACAAGATAGTGTTCATTTCTTCTTGAGCCTTGAGAATTCACTCATTATCTTGCTTTAGCTTTCTTAATTCATATCTTATTTCATCCACATTACTTTTTAATTCATATTTATTATCTTGAATGTCATTTAGATCTACCCAAAACTCTCCATCCCTTAGATTACCCTCTTCATTATTTACAGGTTGTTTTGGGCGACATTCCTCTTTTGTAGACACTCCCCTATCTTCCATATTTCTTACAAAATATATTTGTACTTCTTTTTTTGTCTATAAGAGAATTTTCAAGACAAAATAGACATGATTTAGTTTGTTGTTTTCTAAATAAGTAGTGTGTTGAGCCTATTCAGGCCTAGTGCTGAAACCTATTAAATTGAACACATAGATCTGTGGACAAACACACAACTCACATGACAGATCACACAATTTACATAGTTCTTGAAGAATGAAACAATGTAAAAATGGCTTGCAGCTGTGAATGCTTTTCACTAATCAAAGAGTAATTAGATAATAATTACAATGAAGTACAATGGCTTTAATAGCCGCAAGCAATTCGAATCCACATGAGGAAATTTGAATTGATTAGACTCTACTTGACTGTAGGTAATGAAGACCTTGTCTAAATCACTATCGAAGGACTCAATAGTTGACTGACCTTGTCTAAACCATAACCGGAGTTCATCGAAGTTCTAAAACACAACTCAAGTGTTACATTCAGTGTTGACTAAGGCTAACTGACTGTGGTAGGTGAGAAATGCACCCCTCCTGAGTGCAGTCAAGTAAACCTAGCACTAAATGAATGTAGAGGAATATAACTGAATGTAACTGACTCCTAACTTAGCTTGACTAGTCATCAACTGAACTGAACTAACCTTGGTTGGTTTTGGCACTCCCAGTGGCTCCTAAATTGGAGGGATTGGTGTAGGAGGCTCCTAAACTGATGCAATTAAGTGAAATTAGTGGCAGTAAGCCTCAGTTAGTGTTTCCCACACTTTATTAAGTGAAACATGTGCCCCAATTAAGTGCAATGGTGCTAATGACTATAAATAGACTGGATGGACTCTCGATTTAGACATATGACCAAATTGGACAAGGGAGGATTAATAATCCTAACACCCCCTATGAATGATAACTTGGAGAATCTATGGGCCTTGGTAACTAAGACCATAGGTCACCCATTACATCAATTAAAGTAAAGTAACTACTCAAAAACAAGGTGCTCGGGAAAAGCCACATGGGAAAAAAATCCCCCCCTCTAATTAAGCAGGTAGAATCATGATCCATCTGGTTCTTCTGTGCACAGGTATCCTGGGGCCTGGCTTGTGAACCTCTCCATAATTATTTCTGGAGGAATCTTCCTCTTTGGAAGAACAATGATATGCTCAACTAAATCAGAAATATTGACAGTTGCCGGATGAAGAATGGACCCATGTAGAGCAACTGAAGTCAACTGATAAGTGAGAAAAGATTCTTGAGGATTCAGAACATGTGAGGAACACTCAATAAACTGATATTTTGCAGACATGAAAATAAAACCATGAGTGGTAAGAACATCCCCAAGTTCTAGGAGCAAGTGTTCAGGCGGATGTAGAAAATATTCCTCTCTACTAGTTCTGTGAGGAGATGAGCATGTGATCAATGCTAGAGAAGCATTGGGACTGTTGAGAGCAAATGCTTGAGCTCAATAGTATAAAATAACTTCTGAAATATATAATGAATCACATAATAAAATATCAGTAACCTCATATGAGAAAACTTACACCAAATCCCCATCAACAGTTTTGAAGAGAAAGTGCGGTACTTGATTTTTCACACCAAAATTGGTGAAAGCAGCTACAACCATGACTGAAAGATTTTGAATTTTAAAATATGAACCAAATAATATCAGATCAGAAATTAAATCAGATCTAAACAGGTTCAAAATAGATCCAAATCTATGAAATGGAAGCAAATCCCCAACAGTAGTTTTGTAGGAGACTTGCAGTACTTGTTTCTTCACACCGTTGATGAGAATAGCTACAAGCAGTACTGAAAGATTATGAATTTGATATATTAAACCAAGAAATATCAGATCAGATCTAAATAATATCATATTATATCCAATAATGTTAATATCAGATTCAAATAAATGGTTAACCCATACGGTGGATGCACAACTTTCTTCTTCTTCAAAATTCTGAATTTTGGTGCATGCAATCCTGTAGGAATTTGCTGGAAAAACTAGATCATGGGGAGCATATGGATCACTCTGGTAATCTTATATTTCTTCCAAAATATCCAAGGTATCACATAGTTTCACACCAGCAGCAACATTATAGGGAGAAAAAACAAATTTCTCTTCACTTTTGGAAGCAATTATTCGTAAATTTTGTAGAGAATTTAAAAGGAAAATCACCGGTGAATGTTTGCATGGAAGTGCAGTAGAATTTTTATTCAATATCATAGATTTGAATGTCTTATTTTGTTTCATCAATATGAGAATATGAGATATCAGAGATATCATGAACTTCTGGAGCATCAGGAGAAGGAGTCACTGCATGGAGACTGTCTTCAATTCGAATTGACTGTGTAGAAGCTTCTGCTTCTTCTTCATCTTGAACAACTTCATTAGAGAGAGTGGAGGAAAATATTTTTGGATAAAGGATTCTTAAGGTGCTATATCTACTCTCCAAAGTGCTATTATGACCCTCATTAATCATTCCAAAGGTTCTTTCCAATCTTGTCTAGAGTTCATGTGGATCTTCAATAGATCTATTGAGGTAGCGCAAGCTAGGAGAAAGAGCCAGTTTCATTATTTCAAAAGCTGCATCCTTTGCATTTAGCCAATAATTTTCACTCTCAAAATAATCTCTACCAAATACATCAGACACCCAAAAGAGATCTTGCCTATTCAGAAATACAATCATCTTCACCTTCCATTCATAACAGTCTAAGGATCGGGTGAGAAGAGGAATTGATGAATTCATTTCAAAGTTTTACCTGCAAAACAAAAAAGAAGGGCACCATAAGGCTGGATAGCCTACACTTCTGGAATTTTCTTCACACCCAACTTATTTAATCAAGCAATCTTGATCAACAATTCCTTTGCTTGGGGTATTAAGTGGTAAATTCTCTGCTTCTGGTGCAGTGCTGGAAGGAGCAATTTTGCTCAAAAAATGATCCAATAGGAGATTTGAAGAGGAGAAGTTCATTTTCCATCGAGGCTCTAATACCATATTAAATTGAGCACATAGATCTGTGTACAAAGACACAACTCACATGATATATCACACAATTTACTCAGTTATTGAAGAATGAAACAGTGCAAAAATGGCTTACAGCTATGAATGTTTTTCATTAATCAAAGAATAATTAGATAATAATTACAATGAAGTACAATGGCTTTAATAGCCACAAGAAATTTGAACCCACATGAGGAAATTCGAATTGATTAGAATCTACTTGACAGTAGGTAACTAAGACCTTGTCTAAATCACTATCGGAGGACTCAATAGTTAACTAACCTTGTTTAAACCATAACCAGAGTTCATCGGAGTTCTAAAAAAAAATCAAGCGTTACATTCAATGTTAACTAAGGGTAACTAACTATGGTAGGTGAGAAATGTTCCCGTCCTAAGTGCAGTCAAGTAAATCTAGCACTAACTGAATGTAACTGACTCCTAACTTAGCTTGACTAGTCATCAACTGAACTGAACTGAACTTGGTTGGTTTCTGCACTCCTAGTGGCTCCTAAATTGTAGGGATTGGTCTAGGAGGCTCCTAAACTGATGCAATTAAGTGCAATTAGTGGCAGTAAGCCTCAATTAGTGTTCCCCACACTTTAGTAACTGAAACATGTGCCCCAATTAGGCCAAGTGGACCCAATGGTGCTAATGACTATAAATAGACTGGATGGACTCCCGATTTAGACATGACTCGCGATTTATACATATGAAAAAATTGGACAAGGGAGGATTAATAATCCTAACAAAACCATCATCTGATACCAAATGTAACTTACCTCAAATTTCAAACATAAAAAAATTCTATAACCAATTTTCTTCAGACATATTAATAAATACCTAACTGTTATGAGGCATTACAAAAAAATAGAGAGTTTAAAGCATAACCCTGGTCATATGAGATGACCATCATCTCCTTAACCTTAGAAAACCCTTTTCCAAAGAAAAAATCGATTTCCAAACAATAACTCAAAAGCTAATTTACTATTCTTCTACAAGAACCATTCTGCGGTTTCGATTCCGCATCTCTCATTCTACAATGCGAGCTACATAAATTCCAAAATTCTATTAAATAATTATTTTACCTTCTGCATCATTGATTCATTGCGGAATCAACCTTGACCATCGATCTTGACTTCTTGTGGAAATCAGATTTTGGAAACTCCAAGTTGCATTTATTTAATCCTTGACTTTCTGTATTCTACATTTTGCATATGCTTTCCACACCGTTGATCCTTGCAGAATCAACCTTGATCACCAATCTTGATTTGATACGGTATTTGGACTTTGGAAACTTTAAGTTGCATTAACTTAATTCTTGAATTCCTCATTTTACATTCCGTATATGCTTTCCGTATCATTGATCCTTACAAAATCAAACGTGACCGTCGATCTTGATTTAATGCAGAAATCGGACTTCAAAAACTTCAAGTTTCGTTAACTTGATTCTTGACTTTCCACATTCTGCATTCCATATATGCTTCCCGCACTATTGATCCTTGTGGAATCAACCTTGACTGTCGATCTTGACTTGATGTGGAAATATGACATCGTAAATTTCAATTTTCATTAACTTAATTCTTAACTTTTCGCGTTTTTCATTTTGCAAATACTTTCTGCACCATTGGTCCTTGCGAAATCAAAATTGACCGTGGATCTAGATTTGATGTAGAAATCACATTTTGGAAACTCCAATTTTCATTAACTTAATCCTTGGATTCATTTTTTCCATATTCCACATATGATTTCTGCACTGTTGACCTTTGGATAATCAACCTTGACCATTGATCTGGATTTGATGTAGAAATCGAAATTTGGAAACTTCAAGTTCCATTAAATTAATTCTTGAATTTCCATGTTTCGCATTTCGTATATGCTTTCCACATCGTTGATCCTTGCAGAATCAACCTTGACCATTGATCTTGATTTGATGTGGAAATCAAACATCAAAAACTTCAAGTTTCGTTAACTTAATTCTTGACTTTCCACATTCTGAATTCTGGATATGCTTCCCGCACCGTTGATCCTTGTGGAATCAACCTTGATCGTCAATCTTGATTTGATGCAGAAATAAGATTTCAAAAACTCTAAGTTATGTTAACTTAATCCTTGACTTTTAGTGTTGCGTATTCCACATGTGCTTTCCACACCATTGATATTTGTGGAATCAACCTTTACCATCGATCTTAATTTGATGCAGATTTTGGGTTACAATTTACTATAAGTTAAACTAATCTGAAGATTTACTTGATGCTTAACCCTTATTTGATTCCATCTTCTTTATTCATAATTCTAACAGTCAAGCCCCAACTAGGCTAAGGAGATTAGGGATTCAAAAACCGGTGTTTTTAAAGGTTTCCTAGTGTAACAAAAGAAAAAAATAATTTTCATATGCAACATCGACATGATACAGATTTATGCTATAACTATATTATAGATTTTTTCAACATCCCAATAAGCATAATTAGGTTGAGACGAAATGAAAATAACATGCAAAGACCAGTTACTTGTAGGAATACATGGTACATTTTAAAATGATACAGAGGATTCAATCGATTATACATAGAACCAAGAATTCTAAATTGTTCAAGTATTGGTTTCAAAAATATATCCAAATCTACAACAACAATCTCTATAAAATTTATGCTCAGAATGAATTATTAATTACTACAGTATTAACTTGGTACATATCTCATATAATTTAGATAAATAGGTATATTTGTTCTACATAAATGCATAACCTTACTACTTGGATATGTAACTGTACATAAACATTTCACACACACATCCTACTGTAAATAGAATTAGTCATAAGAAAAATAGAGTAGGAACCTGAAACCAAAGTTGGGAAAACAAAATTGAAGAATATGTTCCTCCCAAATAACACCCAAAGCAACCAAATTACTTTCCCTAGAACCCCGAGCTTGTTCGCTAAACCACAAGAGAAAACTATTTCAATGCGCCATATCTTGCATTTTGCAGATGCTAATCCTTGTTCAATGCTAGCTTCATGTTGCTCATGGGACATACTATTAAATAGTATTTTTCCTATAAGTTGGTCATTTATGAACCTCCTGCTCTTTAGCACTCAACTAGGAGTGAAAACCTGATTTTTGGTGATAATTCCTCCTACATCTTGAGTTCTCACTCAGTCGTATTTACCACTTGTCATTTTCCTCTTGTGGGAGAGAAAACACTCTTCAACAACTATATGCACTTTTGTTCCTCTTCAGCATATTTTATTAGATAGGGAATGTTTTATTACAAAATTTTTTATTCTTGACTTTCCTATCAAAGAATAATAAAATAATAATCAAGTTATTTTCCAATAGAATAACAATTTATTAATTCAGTGGGTATGACATGGAGATATTGGCCATGAAAGGTACAATGGTGAATGAATTATCCTTACCTGATCACGTAAAGGTTCATAATGTTTTTTCATGCATCTTTATTGAATAAATATTTCTATGATACTAAACATATGGATTGATTGTTCCTTGCTATAGGTGGAAACTGAACGAGAGTTTATGCCAAATCCCCTTCATATTTTGGACAAGAGGGAAGTACGGCTTAGGAAGCGAACTATTCTCAAGCTAAAAGTGCAATGGAAGCACTTTGGGGCTGATGAGGCCACATGGGAGAATGAAACCACCATGAAAGAGGATTACCCCACCTTGTTTCATCAGTTTATTTCTAGTCCCTAGAACATTGAGATGTCATTTTTTCTTAGAGGGGAGGAATGTAATATCCCAAAATTTGACGTTGATTATATTGGGCATGAGCCCCACTACACATGATTTACTTTGATGTTATATGTATGTATATAGATTGGGTGTAAGACCCATGTCTCATGATTTATGTTGGTCATATAGATATACAGAGCATAAACCGAAATGCACATGTTTTATTGTTTTGTTATATGATTATATATCGGGCATATGCCCTGTTGGACAAGGACTTTTGTTGTTGTACTTGGCATAGGCCCTGCTGGACAAGGACTATTTTTGTTTTACTGGGCATAGGCCCTATGTACTGGAATTATTATTATGTGATTGGGCACAAGCCCTAATATAGTGAGATTATATTTTTGTGATGTTTTTTGCAGAAGACTGATATGCATGACTAATTTCTATGATGTGTTGGGAATAATCAATGGAGCACATCGGTTATGAGACTATGTGTTGAGTGTAATCCCTATAGCACATATGTAACCCTAGCAAGTAAAGAAAGAAAGTATTGGGAATAATCCCTGGAGCACATGAGTTATGAGACTATGTGTTGAGTGTAATCTCTAGAACACATAGGTAACCCCAGCAAGTAAAGAATGAAAGTGTTTGGCATAAGCTCTGGAGCACTCCAACATGATGTTAAGCATAAGCTCTCGAGGATCGGATATTTGGCTATTGTATTCATAGGTGTATTATACAGTGTTAGTGTTGAGAAAAAGTGTTTTGAATTGCACTAGTGTAACGCTTGTTTATTAGTGTTGAGTATAAGCTCTTAATAGCACTAGGGGTTACTATAATTAAGGGTGTTGAGTTGGACAGACTCTGAATAGCACCAACCTTCATCATACTTATTTAAGTTTATTAATTGAAATCACAATCTATTTCACATCAAGGAGTGCAAGATAGTGCAACAAAAACAAGGTAATAAAACAAGCAAGGAAATCTAGGGCTACCTATCCTACTTGACCGACCAAACCCCACATGAATCCTTGTTAAAAGAGTTAACATAAACTAAGGAAGCATCGAATAAAAAATTATGCTATTTCATGCATGGATAATAATAAATGAATAAATTGAATAAGTATGTATATATATATACCAAGTTATTTTAATAAATATAGATACAATATCTAAGTAAAATCTACATACACTTATCAGAATAATATATATATATATATATATACATGTGAACTTATAAATAAAGATAACAAAAGTACTAAGTAAAAGTCTATGTATATATTATCTTATAAACTAAATAAAATAAATTATTTTTTCTAATCTCAAGTAGGAACTAGTAGAAAGTTCCTAGTTAACAAAAAATTAGTATATATTACATAAAAAACAAACTAAGAATTATTTTCAAGAAAATAGTAAATCTTGATTTAACTGAAGTTAAACCACTGCCCCTTTTTCCAAAGAATATCTATAAAAACAAGAGCCAAGAGAAGGCTTTGGGATCTAATCATTATTCATGGATGCAATCAGAGAGAATTTCCAAAACCAACACTTACAGAATACAGAACTTGAGATCCAAATACCAACAACTTCTTCCTTAGGAGTTCTAGTTTTCTCTTGCATGTTGGAGCCAGCTTGGGGGGATCCAATTTAGAACTAGGAGCGGTTCCTGTTCAAGGTTTGGACAAAAGTGGACATTCTGAGGTCATCGAGTTACTACTCCTCAATTCATAAACAGAGTGTGTCCTTTTAATTTTGTGTGTTGGAGTGTGCAGGGTGATAGATCCCTTACAAGCTACACTACTACTCGTAAGAGTTTTTTATCTATCCCATATTTTATTTATGTTTTTAATTATGTTTACAGGATGCGATTACAACTATTAACATTTCATCGACATAATTAAATGTTTTTAAAGGTTTTGTAGTTCATGATAGAATCTAAGGTTAATTTCTTATAAGGTTTGTTATAAATTAGTTTCAAATATTCTACAAATGTCATAGGGTTTAGACTAGATTCTAACATTAAGGACTTATAAAGAATATGATAAACCATTTCCAAAACATCATAAACAACGTTGACTCCACCGAGAAATCCTTAACCATATGAACCATAAACACTAGAAATAAAACACTTTAATAATTAAATAACTATTTAAGAATTTAAACATATAGGACAGACTTATTTTACAAGCAAGTATTCACTCCAACTGAGCAAATATAGTGTTGGAGCTCTGATATTAAAATATAGCTATAAATGAAGCATGAGTACAATCATCCCGCAGGGTTATAAATTCAGATTAAGAATAAAACACTTAGCATTTTATTACAGAACATCCATGAAGGGTTTACCAATACAACCAAATAAATAAACTATCAGTTAATTAATGATTGACATGCCAATGACAGAGTAATGAACCAAGGATCGAATCCCTTAGATTCCAAGTCCACATATATCAACGTTTCCAGAACTACGATTTTAACCCCATAAAATATGCATAGCATTAGCTGAAAGCCTTCTTAAATCTTTAAAAATAATTGAATAAAAATATGCAGCCTGTAATATCCCGAATTTTTTACCTAACACTTATGGGCATGATCCCATTGATCATGATGTTACCTTGATTTTTTATTTTGATATACTGGGTCGAAGAACACATTGCATATGAACATGATGATTTGTTTGATTTACTGGACATAAGCCAATTGCATATATATATATATATATATATATATATATATATATATATATNTTGTTGAGTGAGGAGATCTAGACCACATGGGTAAATTCATGTTTTGTGTTGAGCAAGAAGCTCTGGAGCACATGCGTACTTATATTTGTGTTGAGTGCGAAGCTCTGGAGAACATGAGTCTTGAGACAATTGTGTTGAGCATGAAGCTCTGGAAAATCAGATCCTTGGCCATTGTATCCCTAGGTGTATCCTACAAGTACCTCCTATATTTAGTGTTGAGTGAAGAGATGTGGAATTGCACTAAGTTTGTAACTCCCTGTTTTTGGCATTTAGTATGGGCTCTGGTAAGCGCTAAGAGTTACTTAAAATAATTAATGATTCCCAAGTGAAAACAACTTGAGAAAAAAATATTGATCTCATCTGACTTATTTATAAGTGATTAAATGAAATTTAAAATTTCTGTATTCTCATCAAGTACTGAAGAACTACCATGTTCTACTAGGGAATCCAACATGCAAGGATGTTTAGAGCATCCTATCCTAGTATGCCTACCCATCTACCTAATGACCTTAATGAAGAAAGTGTCGGAAGTATAGGGATCACAATATGTGATACCCTAGGACAAAGGTTACCAAATAATATATTATTATATATTTTATAGAGAGTATGTATAAAGAGTACACCTAGTAATATTATTAATAATGTAAGAAAGAAGGGAAAGTTCCATCTATTACTATTATTACTAAGATTAAAATAAAATAGTATAATACTTATAAAATTCTAATAAGGAACTAGTTAAATGTTCCTAAGTTAAAATATTAAAAGTACTAAATTAAAGAAAAAGGGTTAAATCAAGAAATTCAGTGATTCTTGATTTAACTACCCCTTTGACTTAAAAGTATATCTATAAAGTCCCAAGTCAAAGAGAGGCTTGGGGATCTGATATATCTTTTTGGAGTCATTATTCTAGCATCTTATTCTCAAGACAGTTCATGGAGAACATTTCCCTAAGAGGAAGAAGGAGAACTAATCCAGACCTGATATACTAATTAGGGAAACCTCAGCTTAGGATCTCTAAGCTAGTTGCATGTCGAAACCAGCTTGGGGGGATCCATATTAAAACCAGGAACGGTTCCGGGTAATGGTTGCATGGAACGTGGTAGTTCCCGAGTGATTTAATTCATCTATACATAGGTCATATCTTCCTGTGATTTATTAATGCTGGGTAATTGAGTGTGCAGGTTTCAGCCATTAGATGAGCTTCACTATTCATGTATGAGGTTCTGGACTGCCTATTTTTTTTCCTAGAATAAGTGCTGGCTAGATTATGCAAGGGTTTATATTAAATGTTCTAACCCTATGTCCTATTGTCTTTCCTTGTCAAATTATTTTAGGTTTTACTTTATAAACCCTAGGCTGTAATTTATTTCATGTTCTAGAATTATCAAAGGTTTTGTTCTTTCAGTTTTACTTTTGTAATTTAATTCTTGTTCAAATATTTGTCCAGGGTTTTGGACCTTTTCATATTACTCCTGTATTTTCTTTTACAACTTAAATTTTGTTCTTTTAAAACATGGGTTTTATTTCTAACAATAGTGCCGATATACTTTATCTGTTTTAGGAACCCTACTGGTAGATTACATATTGCTAGTAGAGCTTTGTTTAGAAGTAAAGGCTAGTTTCATGTCAAACTTTAAACAAACTTATAGTATAATTTTAATAAACTGATATAATAAATAGAATCTAGTAAATACTTTATATATATTATATTAGGTATAAAACAAAACTGTAAACACTAATTTAACAAATATTATAAATAGAGTATTATTTATCTAAGAGTAACCATAATTTCTAAAGTAACCAAGCTAAGATAAAAACCAACAAAGATCTCTCATGGTCTATAGAAATAAACTCATGCTAACTACCAAAATGAACATTATCACTTTCCATTAACCAAATAAATATCACAAATCGTTTAACAATCCAAGTATCGAGACCCAATTACTCGTCCATGATTTATAACATTAAAACTAGCTACATCTACAAAGCATAAGAAGTAATGGTATTTATCAACATTATAAAATCAATGCATAAATAAACAAATTAAACCCTCCAAACATTATGAATTAACATTATAGAAATTGCATACCATAAATACAATGTCCAATGTAATAAAACCACAATAATATTAGATACACAGTAATAATTTAAAATAACCAAGAAATTGTACAAAGGTCACAGGATTGAATTCTGTGGCAACTTAAGCCCAAATAGTATCCATAACTACAATCATCACCACTTTACATGACCCAGGATCAAATCTTGTAGGGTCGGTTTTATTTACCAACCACGCTACATTACTTACATATAGGCTATGAGTTGTTAATAAACTCTTTACAGAAGGGTCGTAAGACCAATTATAATTTATAGTTGCAATCACCTATGTCCCTTGGCCTCATACTTAACCACACGCTAAATTAAAATACTATAAAATCCTATCACGAAATAACCAACAGCAGTGTTTGCCAACGAAGGGTTTACACCCACATTTGACCTCACGTTTCATTCACACATTATATTTAAAACAGTAAGTATGCACCCATTTATGCTATCACAACTACAATGGTGAGTGCCGATGTCATTCACGGCATGGCCCAAACCATAACACTAACACCCATTATCCTCCTTACCAACAAAGTAAATAACGAAGGAGAATTCATACAGTCCACAAGATTTTCAACCATAGAAATCAAACGCAGTATATATATTCGAAAAACCATTCCTTATAATCCATTAAAGAGTTTACACAGTTGATTTATTATGGCCTTGCACCATTGCAAGCAATGGTGCTGCCCATGGCCAGTTTGATAACCAAAACATTAAATACAAAATGCATGGAGCATGCCATGGAGTTACCCAGGCCTCCTTCGATACACAGAGTGCCATTAATAAATTCATTTACATCTAAATGATTTAGGCCTGAAGGCAAGGTGAAAACCTCAATTAATAAAACCCGAATGCATGTAGGATTCCAAACGCAGAGCCATTTTTAAGTTACAGTCAAACTCCCAAAACACAAATGCATCCAGTGGAACCAGACTCAAGCAAACTAAACCACCAACGAGTGAAAATCATTCATAACCATGAAGCCAGGAGGTGGCAACTGAGTACTTGTGCATCCGTCTTACCGTAAGGGTATGGCTTTTCTTACGGCCTTTCCCTCGAGTGATGAACCACACTTTTCCTTGCTACCCCTGTAACATGCAACCATAGAACGAAAACCATGATGAGAAGTATGATATGATAAATAAGGTAAACAAGAAAATAACGCTGCAAAATGAAACCATTACTCATACCTGTCTGCTAATCCAATGAAACCATTTCCTTCATACTGAACCAGAGCAAAGAGCAAGCAACGATGATACGAAATGGAAAGACTAAAACTTGGGCCAATCCCTAAGAGTGGTTTCCTCTCTTTCCAAGGCACATTGAAAGTGCCACCGTGTCCCCCATTAATGCACAACAGACCCATAGTCGTATTGTCTATGGAGTATATTGTAAACTTTCCACCCCAAGTCAACATAAGGTTTAAACTATTACATGCATTGAATACCTTAGCCTTTAAGGATTAAAACCATGTGCATCGAATACCTTACGCTTTACACCCTAAGACCATGGCATATGAAATATGCCATGGAATATATATATTTTTTAGCCAAAGGTTTTACAAAAGTATTTCAAACTTTAAAATAAACATATAATAAAAATATGTTAGGGCATGAACATGTCTTAAAACGTTTACACCATAGTAAATAAGTAGCACATAAGTAATGAATCTATTCCCCGTAGATATGAAGTGGTGTAGGACCTCGTCACTGTAATAACACTGTAATAGTCACATTTGTAATAAGTATAATGTCGCTAGGATAGATCTACAAAGATGTGAGCTAGTAACTCAAATGGTCGGCTTTCCCATTCAGCTAGTTATAAATAGTTTTCCAACACTAAGTGACCCTGCACATAGAAAGGAAGTAGTGCATTAGTTCAACAGAACTAACTAATCCCTCTATGACAAGTAGAAACTTTTACCTCTCGCATAGTTACATGGGAAACTAGTCCCGCCACTCAAACCTTTTATCCATTAACAAAGTTAGCTCAGAATTGTGTATACGACAGTGAAACATGTGAAAATTAGTGAAGTATATAATCAAAGTATCTAACATACACAGATTATTTCATAACCATAATAATAGAATATTAATTAACATTAAGACATCATAAGTAAGCACATAAATAATCACATCTAAAAGCAAGGAAGCGGGACGTAAGAACAACTTACAACAAAACAAGTAGTATAAATATAGTACGACACATTCTGCAAGTCCAATAATGTCCAGTATAGGTATTTTTGACTATCCTACTAATTTTTTTTTTGTTCTCAAATTGTGGGGACATTACAAGTGGTATCATATCCCATTTTGAACACTAAGAGACCTAATGTGCATACCAGACATTCGTTGCAAGGAAAATAAAGTATGTTTTAAATTTTTGTTGACTAAGAGAAATTTTTCCTGTTATTAAATTTTTGCAATTTCAAGAATTTTTATAGGACAGTTCAGATCGTGACTACTAAAAAAGATACCAACCGCTAAGGGAAGATGAGCACCCCCACCTAGGAAGTAGAAGTGGAAGTGGACGTGAATTCTGATATTATGAAAGCCATACAAAGTCTTCAAGCAGAATTGCAAAGGTTCATAGATGATAGTCTGAATGAAAGAAAGGAACAACGAGAAATTAATGAAGCATTGCTGTGAAATATGATGGGAATAATCCCGCAGGGAAAACCCACTCATTACACAAATAGTTTTAAGGAGGAACCTTATCATAAATGATCCAACAACAAAAAAAATAAGGGAAAGAGGCGCATACCCCTGAACCTCTAGAAGAATATTATCACAAACCTTCCAGTAATGACTCTCTTTCTCCATGCAGAAAGAAACAAAGAAGCAATGGCAATCTTCATGGGGAGTTTAGAAAAATAAGAGCCCCAACCTATGAAGGGGAAGTGAGCATGGGGGATAAATCAGAATAATGGTTCTTGGGTATGAGAAAATATTTCTGAGTACATAACTACTCTAGCGAGATGAAGGTTTGGATGGCCATCTATAATTTAAATGGAAAAGCAGCGAGATGGTGGAGGGATTTGAAACATACCAAGAAATATGAGTTAAGAGGAATACACTGGATTAACTTCCACAAAATATTTCAATTGAAATACATGTCATAAATATTCTTCGACAGAAAGGTGAGAGAGTTTCATGATCTACATATGGAATCTATGACTATGTATGCTTTTATTAACAGATTTCTAGATTTGTGACATTATGTACCATACATCAATGATGAAAAGGTAAAGATCTATCAGTTTTTAGGATGTCTTCCTCCCAAATTTTGGGAAAGGATTGAGTTTGAAATTACTAAAAACTTGGACACAACAAAGCACAAAGCTAGGCTTTGCTATGAGAATGGACAACTAAGGAAAGAAAAAATAAATAGGAACAAAGACAAGTCTAAGAACTTCTCTGACAATCGCAAATAGGGTTTAACCCACCCACGTATAGGAAACAAAGCAATAGTTTTCCAGGGAACAAGAACTTCAACAAATAAGGTACAAATCCATATGTACCAGCTCCAAATGCTAACAATCCAGTAGCAGTTGGGGGAGAAATTGCTACCCTGCTACAGACCAAATGATGGAAATGGAGTGGGACTCATTATGCTCGAGATTGTAAGAACAAGACGAATGGGGTATTGCACAACTTACAAGAAGAACCAAGGATAGAGGACATAGATGGAACACCATGGATTTATGCATCCTTGGATGGCCGACATGCAGACCATTAGGCTACCATGGTTGAGATAGAAGGTAATATATTGAACTCTCCTATTTCAATACTGATTGACCCTAGTGCTTGCCGAAGCTATGTATCACTTAAAATTGTTGATGTATGCAAACTAGGAAAAGTAAAACATGATAAACCTTGGTTGGTACATTTAGCCATGGGTACGAAACAAAAAGTTTCAGAAATAGTTAAATATTGTGAAGTAAAACTAAATTGGTTTCCAATGAAAGTAAACTTGAACATCCTACCCCTAGGATCGTATGATATACTTATCGGCATGGAATGGTTGCAACAACACCATGTCATGCTCTATTGCTTACAAAATTCAATATTGTGTACAGATAGCCAAGGGAATCAAGTGACGATTCAAGGCGTACCAAAGAAAGTTTCAGTAAGGAAGATATTTGCCTTACAAGAAAACAAGTGCATTAGAAAAGGCTACAAGTTGTTTGCAGTAAATATCTGAGACATAGAGGCTGATAGAGAATAGCGCATATAGGACTTTCCTATTATTGTAGAATTCAAGGACGTAGTCCCTGAGGAAATCCCTGGATTACCTCCAAAATGAGACCTCGACTTTTCCATAGAACTGACACCAGGATCAGTTCTGACTTTAATATCCCCTTACCGCATAAGTGTACCAGATTTAGCAGAACTTAAATTGTAGTTGCAGTAATTGATTGAGAAAGGGTATATTCAACCAAGTGTGTCCCCTTAGGGAGCACCGATACTTTTTGTAAAGAATAAGGATGGTACGATGCATATATGTATTGATTACCATCAGCTTAAAAAGATGACTATCAATAACCGATACCCACTCCCTAGGATCGAGGAATTTTTCGATCAAGTAGGAGGAGAAAAGATCTTTTCAAATATCAACCTGTGATCCGGGTACCATCAAGTCTGGATTCACAACGAGGTTATTCATAAAACCACGTTTCGTACAAGGTATGTGCACTATGAGTTTGTAGTAATGTCGTTCTGGTTAACCAATGCACCTACAAACTTTATGTGTATGATGATGAATATATTCAGTAAATATCTAGATAAATTTGTTTTGGTCTTTATAGACAACATCCTAGTTTACTCTAAGAGTAAAGAGGAACACTAAGAACACCTTCACATAATGCTATGAGTGTTACGAGAACACCAACTTTGCGCTAAGTTTAGTAAATGTGATTTTTACAAACAATAGATACATTACTTAGGTCACATTATCTCTAATACTAGGATAGTTGTGGACCCGAAAAAGATTAGAGCCATAGAAGACTGGCGTACCCCTACTAGTGTCATCGACATTAGGTCATTTTTGGGATTAGCTGGGTATTATCAGAAGTTCATTGAGAATTTATTGAGAATATCTTTTCCCATGACCACCTTGCAGAAGAAGGAAAATAAGTTCTTATGGATGACCAAGTGCAAGGAAAGTTTTCAAAAGCTTAAGCATATTTTGATGACCACACCGATACTATGAATTGTGGATCCTGATGGGGATTTTTTTGTTTGCACAGATGTAAGCAAGGAAGGAATCGGAGGATTCCTCATGTAGAATTATTATGTGATCTATCACTAATCGTGAAAGTTAAAAGAACATGAGCAAAACTACCCCACACATCTTGAGTTATATTCCATCACTCACGCATTTAATATGTTGAGGAACTACCTCATGGGAAGGAAATTCCTTCTGAAGACAAACAATATGAGTCTGAAGTATTTATTCGAGCAACCAGATCTGAATGCTAGGAAATCTAGATGGTTTGATTTCCTTAGCGAGAACCATTTCAAGCTAAACCATATTAAGGGAAAATAGAACAAGATTGTTGATGCCTTCCTCCAATGAACGCATATGACATATGAGGTGACTTTAAGTCAAACTGACTGAGAATTTCACAAGAGGATTAGAACAACCAATAGAGTTGATGCTTTCTATGAAGAAATCCTCAAGAAAGTCTAGGAGTATAGGTTGTTTCAACAACAAAAAGAGTACAAGGTAGATGAAACAAGACTGTTGTGGTCCAAAGAGAGATTGTACATTCCATAGGGAGGGGACATTCGGTCCACCACCCTCACAGAATTTCATCGAACACCATACTCAAGGCATATGAGATATCAAAAGATGATATCCGTCGTTAAGAGACACTTTTTCTGGCCTAAGTTAAAGCTCAACATTGCATTGTTTATTGCAAAATGTCAGGAATGCCAGTCGATCAAAGCTGAGCATCAACATCCTTCAGGATTACTGCAGTCACTACCCACTCTGGAATGGAAGTGGGAAGTCATTAGTATGGATTTTATCACCAATCTACCAAAAAGTAATAAAAAAAATGATTCTATCTTTGTAGTAGTTGAAAAATTGTCAAAAGATACAAACTTCATGCCAGTGAATTTGACCTACAAGGAAGTACACATTGCCGATATATTCTTGAAGGAGATATTTAGATTACACAGGATACCCAAGGAAATCATCTCGGATCGAGATACAAATTTTACCGAAAATTTTTGGAGATATTTATTCTATGGATTAGAGATGCAGTTGAACTTTAGTACTGCTCATCACCCGCAAATAGATGGGTAGACATGAAGGGTAAACTAGATTGTTGATGACATGCTTAGGATGTATGTCATGAAAACCCCACCAAGTGGGAAGAATACCTACCACTAGTGGAAAATGTGAAAGTAGTGACCAAAAAAATGACCAAAATCCGCATATCAATGACCACTTTTGGTTTGGCGATCGTTGGTGGCTAATTTGCGGTCTTTTATTACGCAACCAAAATTGGTCATTTTTATTTTGGTCATTTATAGCTTGACAGTTAGTCATTTATTTGGTCATATATTTGGTCATTAATTTGGTCATATATTTGAATCAATGACCAAATATATGACCACATTTATAACCAAATTAATGACCACATCACAAACTAGAATATGACCAGATTTGGTCACGTAATAAAAGACCGTAAATTAGCCACCAAAACTGTTTTTTGGTCATTGATATGCAAATTTTGGTTGTTTTTTTGGTCATTTATATTTCATCGTTTGGTCATGTATATCTCAATTTGTGGTCATTTTATATGTGAATTTTGGTCATTAATCTCATTTATTGGTCACT
>LPNX011053575.1:0-52406 GCA_001517045.1 Pseudotsuga menziesii
CTTAGTATGAATTATGTTTTTATAGAGTTTCATCAAAAATTCGGGTGGGAAAGATGGTTGGGTGTGTAGTTGGAGTGTCATTAATGTTTGAATTCACTCCCGAGCTTTTTCTCCAAAGGAGTTTACATGACTAGGACCTCGACCGAGCTCATACCTCGGTCGAGGTCTTAATGAAACCTCGACCGAGCTCATACCTCGGTCGAGGTCTTAACGAAACCTCGACCGAGGGTTTGTTAAACCCTCGGTTGAGGGCTTTACAAACCCTCGGACGAGGTTTCATTAAGACCTCGACTGAGGTATTTAAATACCTAGGTCAAGGTTCATACCTCGGTCGAGGGATTAAGAAAATAGACTTAGCCCACATTCAAACAAATGAAAATTTTTATGTGCCTTGCAGAGGTGTACACCCTGCCATTCCTAGTACATAATTGAGCGGAGTTGATACCAATAAATTCACCAACGAATCTTCTATCCATTGAGGTATCATACACGCATTTTGGCATTCATATGAAATTTATTTTTTAATTAATTCTAAAACTTATACTTAGAAAACCACACTGCAACTTCGAAGCAGCTCAAAGAAAAATCCGCAGAGTTAAAAATACACAGCCAAAAAATTCTTAAAATTGTACACATCACATATCGACGTGTCCTCTTCAAAAGGGTATCTTTGGTTTTTCAATTTTTGAAAAAATAGAAAAAATTGCTTTATGTGGACAAATATGTGTTTAAAACGATGCTGAAATCGAATGTGGTCACTTTCGAAAAATAATAAATAATTGTATAATGCGAAAAAATTAACAAAAAAATATGCACATCACACTGCATTTTATGTAGATCATGCTCATATATATATATATATATTTTTTTTAAATTATTAATGCAAGATTGAATTACTCTATGTGGACACGAGCCACTTATTAGCTTCTTCAAAATTTTAAGGTCACACAGTTCATTAAATGCAAAAATTCACACATTAAATGACATCGGAATATTTTAAAAAAAATATCACTATGAAGCCAACATAATATTCTACAATTTGTTTTTTTACTGCAAGTCAAAATTCACATGGCATATATGCGTTTTGAGGGCTTCTATCTAGCACATGAGTAAAAAATCAGGTTTTCATCGCCAAATTTGGCCAAAAAGTGTTACCCATCTTCATGGAATCACCCATGAAGGTATTGTTTTCCAAGATTTTTGAAATTACAAAAGGACCCACCCACAAATTGTCAAATTTTCCATGCTTACCTTTTTGCTTCTTCTTGGCATCCCATCTAAGTACCATATTTCCACAAGAAAAAGAATCTTCCTTTACTTTCCTGTCAAACTTTTCCTTGATCTTGTTTTTGGTTAGCTTGAGCTTTTTCAGCTAAAGCTTCACGTTCCTGCTCCAATTCAATCAATGAAAAAAATTCGTCATTGAATATCATTAGGCTCTTCCTGACTGTACTGAAAAAATTTGATTACTGGAATACCTAGTTGAATTGGAAAAACAACATCAATACCATATACTAACTGAAAAGGAGATGAACCAATTGCTTTCTTAGGGTTATCCTATCTTCCCAGAGTGCATATTTCAACTTCAAATCCCAAGATCCCTTGTTCTGACTTAACAACTTTCTAATGCTATGCATGATATTCTTATTAGTTGATTCTGCCAATCCATTCCCCTGAGGGTAATAGGGTGTAGAATGATTCAAAATAACCCCATTTTGCTCAAAAAAATTAACCATGGCTTTAGACTTGAATGCCTTAGCATTATTAGTCAACAATTTCTTAGGATAACCAAATCTGATTAAAATATCGCCTTGAATAAAATTAATGATTACCTTATCAATTGAATTCCTTGTAGGAATAGATTCCACCAATTTTGTGAAAAAAATAGTGGTTGTAAGTATCCATTTATGTTTTCCAGAAGAAGCAGGATTAATTTCACCTATAAAGTCCAGACCCCACTGATGGAAAGGAGCATTCACAACAATTGGCTTCAAAGGTAGAGACACAAGATTTTGTTTGCCAACAAAATTTTGACATTTAATACACGCCCCGACTCATTGATAGACATCATAAAACAATGAAAGCTAGTATTATCCAGACCTTAGAATTTTATAAGTAGTGGCTTTCCAGTAATTATGACCTCCACAAGAACCCTCATGTGATTCTGAAATAACTTCTTCAATTTCAAGCTTCTCCAAGCACCTAAGCAATACTCCATCTGGATCTTTCCAATGAAATTACTGATCCACTAAACAATATTTAATGACCTTCAATTTTAGTGATGTTGTTTCCTTCTTGTCCAAATGCACAAGACATTGTAAATACAATAAAAAATTAACTAAATTATCATACCATTCCAATTCTGAGTACTTATCCATGATATGTTCTTTTTCTTGATCTATTTGCAACTCTTACTGTATTGGTTGTTCTACCATCAAATGATGTCCAAGAGCCTCACAATTTGAATCAGCCAATAGTTTTTCCAAACCCTATCCTTTTACAAGTTTAGTAGGTTTAATTTCCACATCATATTCCATAATTTTTGCAATCCATTTCCCCCTCTTTCCTTCACTCTCTGGTTGAGTTAAAATATCTTTTATAGAAGCATTAGTTACATAGGAAATGATCTTTGAATGTAGAATATAAATTCTAAGAAATTTCAATGCCTTTATCAATGAATATGCGTGTTTCTCCAGTGTACTGTATTTCAATTTAGAATCTCTCAAAGTTTTACTAAGCAAAGCAATAGGCTGCTCTAGTCCATCTGCATTCTTTTGTAACAAAACTGCAGCTATTGTATCCTGAGAAGCAAAAGAAAAAGTCAAAAATTCTTTTGAGAAGTCCGGGCTTACCAACACTGGTGCTTCTGTCAGATCTTGTTTAATCTTCTCAAACGAAGCTCTGGTTTCTACTGTCCATTTCACCTCTTGATATTAGCTTAACATAGATGTTATTTTCTTAATCGTTTCAACAAAATTTGGGATAAACCATCTAAGAAAATATATTTTTCCAATGAATTACTGAACATATTTTTTGCTTCTTGGAAGACTGATTTTCAAAATAGCTTTAATTAACTCTTTCAGGATCTATTCTAATTCCATTTGTTGAAACTAAATGACCCAAAATTTTACCCTCTTAAACAACAAAGTGAGACTTCTTAGGATTTAAGGATAGTCCATATTTCCTACATTTCAAAAAGGCTTGTTTGAGATGTTTCAGATGTTCTTCATCAGATTGAGAAAACACTGTGATATCATCCAAATAGATCACACCAAATTTTTCCTTTTCTCTGACAAAGGCTATATCCATAACTCTTTGAAAGGTCACACCAGCATTCATCAGACCAAATGAAATCTTGTCATACATGAATGTACCCCAGGGTGTAGTGAAAGCTGTTTTTTCCCTATCATATGGATGCATAGCAATCTGATTGTAACTTGAGAATCCGTCAACCATTGAAATTATCTGGGCACCTACCACCTTCTGCAAAAAAATTTCAATATTACGTAATGGATAATTATCCTTCAATGAATCTTTGTTCAAGTTGTGGAAATATACACACAAAATTATCTATCCATTCTTCTTTCGTACTGGCACTAGATTTGCCACCCAAGATGAGTATCTAAGTGGAACAATGATATTTGCATCCGATAATTTTCTGACCTCCTTCTCTATGATTGGAAATAAAGCAGGATTAATTCTTCTTAATTTCTGTTTAAAAGGTTTCACGTTTGGATTTAAAGGAACCTTATGTTGAATAATACTAGAATCATAAGTTT
Source organism: Pseudotsuga menziesii (assembly GCA_001517045.1). NCBI lineage: Eukaryota > Viridiplantae > Streptophyta > Pinopsida > Pinales > Pinaceae > Pseudotsuga > Pseudotsuga menziesii. The sequence continues at coordinate 3,780 of LPNX011053575.1, forward strand.
TTAAATCCTCATAAGACCAGGAGAAAATGTTAGTAAATTATTTCAACAATTTAATATACCTATTTCTTTGCTCAACTGAGAAAGATTTCAAAATTTTCACCATCTCGGGATGCTCTTCTGTGCCAATACTACAGTTTATAACATCATCTTTTGAAGATTGCATTTCCAGCTTTAATAAAGTATCATCCTTAGAAAAAATTCTTTCCAATGGAACCAAACTATTAGGAATAAAATTCTCTTTCAAATCAATAATTTTATGTCCAGCAATTGTATTTTCTGAGTATTCATCAGCATCTTCACTTTTATCATCTTGGTCCTGATCAATCAATGAATTCAAAAATTCTATTGTTAATTCTAAAAATATTTATATCTCCAAATCATCTTCAAAGATCTTCCACTATCTGATATTATTTTGTACTGAAGGCCTATATCCGACTTGAATTGGATATTTTAGCTGAGTTTGTTTTGGAATTCGAAAATGTGTGGCTGCCAGAGCAAGTGAATCAGCTGTTTTATTATGATCCCTGGGAATGAAAGAAATGTTAAATGATATAAAGTAATTGTCAATCATGTCCCAAACCACATTTCTATATACCTTCAACAAATCCTGCTTCACTTGATATTTGTACTTCACCTGCTGGACAACTAATTTGGAGTCGCCATAAATAGAAATCTACTGAATGCCTAGGTCTTTTGCAACCCTTAAGCCAAGTATCAATGCCTCATACTCTGTTGTATTGTTAGTAGTCACAAATTCCAACTTATACATCAAACTGATCATCTCTCCACCAGGAGAAATCAAAACAATGCCTGCTCCTGCTCCTTCCTTAGATGAGGAGCCATCAAAATACATTTTCCATAAATCATCCTTTTGTTCAACAGTACGTTTGATTGGTTTTTACTTTTCTACATGTAAAATTCCACTTGTATTGTCATCACTAAAATGTAACATACAAGACCCAAAATATTTTTCTACAGCATAAAGTGGATGATTTCATGGGTTCTTATCATCTGTGGCAATATAAGCATATTGTAATTTCTAGGAATTTAATAGCTCTGGAATCAAATGCATATAAATCATGATATGATTTAGTGATACTTAAACCAAGAGCCTCCATGATTTCTTTAGGCATGAAATTGTGAGAAGATCCAGAATCCAATAAATAGTTGTGAATCATTTGATCATGAACAGTCAAAGATATATAAAAAGGTGGAGAATAATTTGAATCATTTTCAGTCTTATCAGCTAGAGAAAACCAATAAATATTTTATGATGTTCTTCTTGGAGATTCATAGTATCTGAAGGTATTTGACTAGCAGGTGAAACCCATCATTTTAAGAACAAGATTTCTATAGCAAGGATTCTTCATGAATTCAGTAAAAGGTACTAGAATCTTGATCTTGCATAGTTCATTCTAAACATTAAAAGTTTTGCACATTCTTGTTCACTTCTTCAATCTCTGCAGCCTTATATTGTTCACCTTGGTTAGGTCTCTTCTCCTGTGTTTTATAAGATGGCTGTTTAGGAGGAGAAGTTGTCTTCTTTTTAGGAATCTGAGAAACCTACTTTGGACTAGACCTCAAATTTATAGACCTCTTGGGTTCAGTTTGAAATATACAAGATAAAAATTCAGGACTCAAATCACTTTCTGTTTGACAAACATTTGCATTGAAAAATTCATAATTTATATAGTCATGCTCAGTTAGAAAACCCTCTGATGATAATTCCCCAAAATAATTTAAATCCTGATTTGAATCTTCATACTGTGAAAACTCACCTTCCTTAATTTCATCAACTATATTATTTTGGAGTGGAGGAGGAACTCTCTGATCTTCATTCTCTCTTCTTTCCCTTTGAATGTCATTGTTTCTTCGTTCTCTAGGGATAAATCTAGGAGCCACTTGGTTCCTAAATTGATTAGGGTTTCTTTCTCCATGTGCAAGCTTATTTGAATTCTTTTCTAAATCCAACTTATTGAGTTTTTTCTGTTTAAAATTTACCAACTTGACCATCTCATCTATTTTTCTATCTGTTGTCTGTGATGTAGAATTTGGTGGAATCACCTCCTTTTTACCCTGCGGTCATAGGTTTGATGATATGAATGTTCTCTGAGCCTATTGGAAGCTAAAATGTTTGATTCCACCTCCAATGCAGCCTCTTACATGTTTAATAAAGTAACTGGCTTTCTTTCTTGTAGATGCAAGGAAAATTCATGATCAAATGCATTTGCATAAGTCAGCTTAGCTAAAGTTTCAGAAGGATTGATTTCAGATGGGATTCTACCATACATTTTATCAAAGCATTTAGAAAAGTCTCCTATAGTTTCATCATTTTTTCTTCTTAAAGATCCAAATTCTGTAATGTAATAGGTATGATCTTTTGTGTCTCCCCACTACCTCATGAACACATCTTGTGGTTCCTCTATATAAGTTATTGAATTATTTGGCATTTCTTTGAACCGTTTTCTTACCTCCCCATCCAAACTTTGCACAAACATCCTCATCCACACATCTTTAGCTTCAATATTTTGATTGTATGCATAACTTAAAAATGCATCCCAATGCTACTCAGCAGTGTTATCATCCTGACCATTAAACCTAGGTAATTATTTCTAATAATCTCCTCCAAGGAGAGCATTTAGAGGCTAAGGAAGTACTAATGGAGCATATCTAGCATCCACCCTTCTATCCATCATGTCTAGAGGCTGTTGAGCTGCCATTTTGGAGATACTTTGGTTTGATGAAGAAAAAAGTTTATTTACTTTGCTTGAACCTGGTTGAAAAGGAATTTTACTGGTTTTGAACTGAAACAAGGGAATCTTACCAGGAGACTCATTTTTTTCTTTCTTATAAGACTATGGATTAGCAAAAACCTGGAAACTACTGACTAGTATAGAAGGGATTGACCAAGATAGACTTTGTTTTCCTTCTTATGAATATGTGAAAGGTAATACTAAGTCAAAATGATTATGGATACACAGAGAAGGAGAAGACTAATATTTTTGAATTTGTCTTGCCTCTTACAAAATCTATTTTGGGTCTGAGACACCCAAATGCAAAGGTGAAGTAGGTTTCCCTCTTGTTCCAATCTTTCTGGTAGCAACTGTGAGCCATTGCTTGGGGAAAAAGTAGTCTGAAATATTTTTTGATTTTGTTCACCTCTCAAAATCAGATGAATGATGATATACCAGGGAATATACACTTCATTTTCGTCCCTAGAAATGGCACCAAAGATGTTTGTGCTAGAAATGTTCCCAGACTACTAGAAGAACAAGCTAGAACAATCTAAAAAATAAAAGCAAAAAGAAATTGTTTTTTAAGGTTTTTGGTTTGAAAATTTATCAACAAGAGGGTAAATCCGCAACAAGCTAACACAAGTACTGAATCATAAAACAATAATAAAGATTGAGATGCAAATACATAAAATATAAACCATAAGGATAATGAATATAATAGTGATTTCATCCACAACATATAAGCACTTGCATGAATAAACACATTAAACAAGAAATGAAATTATACATTGAGTGATCAAACAGACCAGAAATGAAACCAACATAAAAGATAACAATGGCTTATAACTATGTATATATCATAATCAGCCTTCAAAGTTACATGACATTTTTGAGTCTTAGCTTGACATACAGTAGCTCTAAAGCCTCCACTTGCACCAAAATTCGAACCCTCCTTTCATTTTCCTTCCTACTTTTATCCTTTCCCAACTAAAATAGTTACATAACTGTCAAAACTAACTTTTAGGCCTAAGTTCAAACTAGTTACAAAAAATAGTTGTATTTTCAAAAATACAAAACTATTAAAAAATTAAACTACTTGACACCTGGCTACTAGAAGCATTCATAGATTCTTGGCCGCCTCTGCTAACATAGAAATTCCTTCTAAAACATGTGACTTCTTCTTACTTCGATCTTTCTATGTGTTAGATTTTTATCATTCAAGCTAGAATTAACTTAGGATATTTAACTGAGAGAACATTAAGCACAACAATCAAACACAAGAGACAATAGACACAAATATTTTCCTTGGGGAAACCATAAAGGAGAAAACCTCGCAACTTCCTCAGAGATAGAATCAACACCAAAAGTAAAAACCCCAAAACAATAAGATGATCTCCCAACAACAGTAGTCTCTCTCTCTCTCTTGTCCCAACAACTTCTTCTCTCTCAGTTATGCGCTACAACTGAGTGTGAGTGAATGTGTGATAAATAGAGAGGCTCACTCTCTATTTATACTAATTCTTGACTTGAAAATAACTCATTAAGGCCGACTTCTCTATAATAACCCTAGGGCCCCACAACTACGGGGACTTTAAACCCTGATCAATAGGAAGGGTTACCCTCTATGACTTTACATGACTTGTTTACATTATTGAATCTCTTGATAGGAACATCGGGGCATGACATGACTCAATTACATTACAAATACTTCCTGGAATAAACATCGGGGTACAATACATAAAATATACAAGTGAATACATTTTGAAGTTACAAATAAATCAACACTCCCTCTTAACTAGGAAGGTATTCTATCAACACAATTTATTAGCATAGGTCTTCTTGTCTGTATCATTTGGATCATCATCAAGTTCTCTTTATATTCAATTCATCTTCATCTTCAAGTCATCTTACTTACTGGATATGGATCATCACTAGATCATCATCAATGGATATGGATCATCACTGGATCTGGATCATCATTGCTAGATCATCATCACTGGATCTGTATCATCACTTGATCTGGATCGTCACTAGATCATCATCACTAGATTTGGATCATCACTTGATTTGGATCATCATTGCTAGATCATCATCACTAGGTCAATATCACTGGTGGTATCTCTTGATTATTCTCATCATAGGAATTTCTACAGAGCCAACCCTTTTTCATGTTGGTTGTAGGCCTATCCTCCATGTAGGTCTTCTTCAGCACTTATATCTGACCCTAAGTCAGAATGGCCTGCCCAGTACTTACATATGACCATGGGAGGAACACATCCAACAACCATGTCAGAAAAGAATGCCCAACACTCACATCTGACCATGGGAGGAACACATCCAAGAACCATGTCAGAAAGGCCCAACACTCACATCTGATTATGGGAGGAACACATCAAAGAACCATATCGGAAAGGCTCAACACTCACATCCGACCATGGGAGGAAAATATCTAAGAACCATATCGGAAAGGCTCAGCACTTATATATGACCATGGGAGGAACACATCCAAGAACCATGATAGAAAGGCTCAACACTTATATCCAGCCATGTGGGGAACACATCCCGCATCCATGCTAGAAGGGATCAACACTTATATCTAGCTATGTGGGAATCACATCCCGCATCCATGCTAGAAGGGCTCAACACTTATATCTGATCATGTGCGAACACATCCCATAGTCATATCAGAATGGCTCTACACTTACATCCGATCATGTGGGAACACATTCGATAGTCACATCAAAATGGCTCTGCACTTACATATGATCATGTGGGAACACATTCCATAGTCACATCAGAATGGCTCATGGACTCATCACCTCCCCTTGGAGGGAACCTCGATTTGGAGAACACCAAGCTTCTCCCTGAAGTACTCAAACTTCACTCTGACCAATGGCTTGGTCAATACATCAACTATTTGTTTATTTGTCGCAACATACTGGAGCTTCACTGCTCCTCTCTACACCATATCCCTGATATAGTGATATTTGATCTCGATATGCTTCGACCTATCATGAAACACTGGGTTCTCAGAAAAATTCACACAACTTTGGTTGTCACAATATATACAAGTAGCATCCAACTAGATATCAAGTAATTTATATAGTAGCTTCCTCAACCATACTCCCTCACAACTAGCTGAACAAGCTGTGACATACTCTGCTTCAGTTGTACTCAGTGCTATGTAAGACCATTTCCTGCTAAACCAAGAGATCACACCTGATCCCATATTGAAGAAGCACCCTAAAGTGCTCTTTCTATTGATGGCATTGCCTACCCAATTTGAATCAACATAACCTTCTAGGTTAATATTTTGATCAGCCTTATACTTGAGCCCATAATAAACTATACCCTTTAGGTACCTCAGAATATGCTTTGCATCAATCAAGTGAACATGTCTCGGATCTGCCAGGAACTGGCTCAATGTTTTCACAGCAAAGCAAATATCTGGTCTCGTATTTGTTAGGTACATCAAGGACCCAATCATCTGACAATACATCGTAGCATCAACCACTTCTGATGAAGCATCACTCAATAACTTTAGGTTCGATGCCATAGGTGTGGTCATGGCCTTGTAGTCCATCATCCCAGGGAAATTCCATCTGCATTATGCCACACCTCCATGCCTAGAAAATAGTGCATCATACCCAAGTCCTTCATTTTGAAATCGGTAGCAAGCTTCCTCTTTGTATTAGCAATCAACCCATCCATACCTATTACAAACATATCATCTACATACAACAGGAGTATCACTGGGTTCCCTTCTTCAACCTTGTAGTAGAGGCTGGAATTTGCTTTTCTCTTGGTAAAGCCCAAACTGGATAGGAAGCTATCAATCCTGTCGTACCATGTCCTAGGTGCTTGTTTCAAAACGTATAGGGATTTATTCAATCTAAACACATGAGTCTCCCTGTCATGTGTCTCAAAACTGAGTGGCCACTCCACATACACTTCCTCTTCCACTACACCATTCAAGAAAGTAGTCTTGACATTCATCTGGCATATCTTCCATTTCATCACTGCATCTAGAGCAAGTATTGATCTGATGAAAGTGTATCTAGATACATGTGCAAAATTTTCTTCATAATCTATTCCTTCTTTCTGGGAGAATCCACGAGCCACAAATCTTGCTTTATATTTCTCTATGCTAGAATCTGCAGCATGCTTGATCTTGTAGATCCATTTGGAAGTCACAATAAACTTCCCCTCTAGTCTAGGGACAACATCCCAGACATCATTCTGCATGATCGATCGATACTCCTCGATCATAACATCCTTCCATTCTTTCTTCTTTATCGCTTCTTCATAGTTGGAAGGTTCTTTATCAATAATGTCACATAGCAGGGCCACATAACCGGAGGAGGACCTAGTTCTCTTTCTTTCTCCGTGTGTTTCTTCTGGAGCCCCATATCTTTTTGCACCTAGGATAGCCTCTCATACCCATGCAGGTTTCCTCTTGTGAGAATTCTTTTCTTGAGGTGTATCTATAGGTTCTTGAGGTTCTTCTATTTCTCGATCTTCATTTGGAATTGCTTTGTTCATTGTTGTGTCATTAATTATAGGTACTTCTATTTCTTCATGTTCTTCAGCAGGTCTCTTTCTGGATTTGTTGTAAGCTGAGTCTTCATCAAATGTTATGTCCCTACTGATGTCGATATTCTTGAATCCTGGGAAGTATATTCTGTAAGCTTTCAAGCTTTCACTATATCCCACAAATATACCCTTCTTTCCAGAAGGCTCTAACTTTGTCCTCTTTTCTTTTGGAATGTGTATGTATATCGGACAGCTGAATATTCTGAGATGGCCGAATTCTGATTTCTTGCAAGAAAAGACTTCTTCAGGTGTCTTGTTCTCGAGTACTCCGTGTGGAGTACAGTTCTATACATACACCACTATTTTGGCAACTTCTTCCCATAGATGATCTTGGTCATGAAGCATGGCCCTTGCAGCTTCCATGATCATTCTATTCTTCCTTTCTACAACCCCATTTTGTTGTGGATTATATGGAGTGGTTAACTCCCTCTTAATCCCTAAATATTTGTATAAATCCTTGAATTCATTTGATGTAAATTATCTGCCAATATTTGATCAAAAGGTCTTGATCTTCTTTTCTATGTGGTTCCCTAATCAAGGCTTTGAATTCCTTGAACTTGCTAAATAATTCATCTTTGTTCTTTAAGAAGTATATACATGTCTTCCTAGAAAAATCATCAATGAAAGAAACATAGTATACATACCTGCTTAATGAACTGGATGACATCGGACCCCATACATCGGAGTGAATGATTTCTAAGATTCCTTTAGCCTTGCTTTCGCTACTTGGAAATGTCTTCTTTGTGTTATTTTCTTTCACACATCCCTTGCATACTCCTTCATGCTTTGCTTGAATTTCTGGAAGACCTTCAACAAATTTGCTTGCAAGTGGTAGTGCCCTATAGTGCACATGTGCAAGCCTTCTATGCCAAATTTCATTTGGTTCTACTAAGTCATGAACCAAATCTTGTTCTGGTTGTCCCTTCAACTTGTATAGACCTCCTTCTTGTTCCCCAATCACTACTGCATCATCGATAGTCTTTCCCTTTGGCCACATAAGAACTTGGCCATCTACAAATGCAAACCTCATGCCTTTTGCATCCATCGCAGATATGGAGAGGAGGTTCTTCTTTAGTCCTGGTACAAACAAGACATCCTTCATCTTCATAGACTTTCCAAAGTCTATCTTATAGGAGGATTCCCCACTAACTTTTATTGGATATTGGTAGTCATCCCCAAGTTTCACCTTGTGGGGTAATTCATGTTCTTATAGTTTCACAAAATATTCTTTGAATCCGATCATATGTTTGGAATCCCCACTGTCTATAAGAAAATCATTGCTTCCATGTGTGATATTTCCCATGAGAGCGGAAATCAAAACATATTCTTCATCACTTGAAGAAACATCACTTTCTTGTTTGATTCTCTTTGTGGAAGGTTCATCATCTTCTGCAGCATGAGCATGATGTCTTCTCTTGTTTCCCTTCTTCTTGTGAGAGCTTTTGTATTTCTAGGACAATATTTGGCAAAGTGTCCTCTTTCATCACATGTATAGCATTTGAATTTAGATAAATCTCGTATAGTGTTATCTCTCTGGTGGACGTGCTTACCTTTGGGGTGATGAGAGTTTCTTTTGCTTTTCTTGGAGTTTACTGTAAGAGCTTGATCTTCACTTCCCATATTTTCTTCTTGAGCTACTATTCGAGCTTCTTCTTGTGAGCATTCCTCCTACAGTCTACTGAATTTAACTAGCTTCTTTCTAGAACATATCCCTTGAATAAAGGAGTCCCATGATCTAGGGAGGCCATTCAAGGTGGTCATCACAATTTTTGCATTCTCCACTTCTTCATCTACTGCTTCAAGTTGTTCCTTGATATGAGAGACTCTTGTAAAGTAAGATTGGATGGTTTCTGCATTCTGGATGTTTACATTCTTCAATTGGTTTCTCAAAGTCATCTTCCGATTTATGTTCTTCACTTCAAATAGTTTGGTCACGGCATCAAACATAGCTTTAGGTGTCTTTAGCGAGGACACCTGTGGTATAAGGTGATCCTTGATTGAATCATCAATAATCCTCTTAGCAATGACCAATTTCTTCTTGTGTAAGGCCTTAGCCTCACCTCCCTTTGGAATTGGAACCTCTTCATTGATGTAAGAGTCCAACTCATTTTCTTCTAGGACTAGGGAGATCCTATACTTCCATGTTCAGAAGTTATCATCTCCCTCAAGATTTTCATCAAGATTGGTATGATGAGACATATTAATTGAGAATCTCAAATGGAAATATAAAAGTTTTAGATCTTACCAGGTTAATATATCAGAACTAGATCTGGAGCTAATTTCTGCAGAGTTGGTTCGAGAGTAGATTAGGGTTTGAATTTCCCGTAGTTCTACCTAACCAAAAACTTTGATCTTGATCTCTAAAATTCGATTTTGAGGAGGAGATCAATCCAGGCTTGGGCTTACTAAAAAATTACACTTCTGTGGAAAGCCCTAATTTGGGACAGTAGTGTCGGGTCAAAAACTAAAAATAGTTAGAATCAGATTCTGCTTTGATAGAAAGATGCACCCTAGATAGGAGATTCAACCCAACCTTCTTTTTCTAAAAATCTATGGAGAGAGATCCAAAAAGTAGGAATCCCTAGTTTTCGCAGCTGCATAGTGTCTTATTCTCTGGTTAGCTCTAATATCATGTTAGATTTTTATCATTCAAGCTAACATTAACTTAGGATATTTAACTGAGAGAACAACAAGCACAACAATTAAACACAAGATATAATAGACACAAATATTTTCCTCAGGGAAACCATAAAGGAGAAAACCCCCAAATTCCTCAAAGATAGAATTAACACCAAAAGTAAAAACCCCAAAACAGTAAGATGATCTCCCGACAACAGTAGTCTCTCTCTCTCTTGTCCCAGCAACTTCTTCTCTATCAGTTATGTGCTACAACTGAGTGTGAGTGAATGTTTGATAAATAGAAAGTATCACTCTCTATTTATACTAATTCTTGACTTGACAATAACTCACTAGGGATGAATTCTCTAGGAGAGTCTAATAACCCTAGGGCCCCACAACTGTGGGGACTTTAACCCTTGATCAATAGGAAGGGTTACCCTCTATTAATTTACATGACTTGCTTACATTATTGAATCTCTTGATAAGAACATCGGGGCATGACATGACTCAATTACATTATAGATACTTCCTGGAATAAACATTGGGGTACAATACATAAAATATACAAGTGAATACATTCCAAAGTTACAAATACATCAACACTCTGTCTCTAAACTTTTAATCCTTTTTAATAACAATTCATTCTGCTGGCTTAGACTTTGAATTTTCTGATTTAAACCTTCAGCCTGGCTTTGAATCTCCCTTTTTCTTTTCAACATCTCTTTGGAGACAACAATTAATTCCTGATAGTGTGCATTGATGTCATCAAGATCTTCTCTTAGTCTTATGTTCGTCATTACTAATCTATCATTAGTATCAGTAAGAAAACCAATTTGATATTTGTATTGTTCCACATTTTTTCATAAGGTTCTCAATTTCTGAGTCCATCCGAGCTTCTCCCTGTAATGCAGAGCCTTGATTTGTCATCCATGAAATATCAAACTTCTTGAAAATGAGGTCATCTTCCTGCTTGTCTTTAACTATTTCCTGTACAAAAGGAACCTTTGAAGTCATACCTTGCCCAGGACTGAAAGTGATTGGTTCTTCTGAAACCTTATCTCTTCCTTGAGATAGCTTGAATGAAATTGAATGCTCTTCCTCACTATAAACTTGCTGAGGGTTTAAGTCTTATTCACTTTTCATATCTTCTTCAGTTGAAGAATCCTCGATTACTATAATCTTTTCTTCCTTTAATTTAGGGTTTAGGATCCTTTTCATATTTAGTCTGATTTTGTTTTTATCCCTAGTTTTCAATCTCCACTTTATTTCTTCTATCTATACCAGATATTTCTTCTGAAGCTTTACATTTGAAACTTACAAACTATCACCCTTCAATTCAGCTACAACATGAAATTTTGTTGTGCTTTCCTGTACACATATGGAACCTTGTTTTTATTATTATCAAACCCAACTCTTCCTCATGGTTTGAGATAGATCTCTCATGCTTTTTATCATTCTCCAGAACTTTCTCTTGGTTATCATCAAGTGCTTCTCTTTCATATTCATTCACAAGTTCTTTGAATTCTTGACCTGGACTATTTTCTTGAACACTAGCTTGCACCAAATCATCAACTAACTCTTTCTTGAACCTTTTGACAAAACCAAACTACTTATTCATCAGGCTTTTCTTTACTTGGTCTTCTTGTTCACTAGAAAAGCTTGACCAAAATAGGAAATGGTCCCAAGTCCTGTTCTTCCTTTGAAAGACTATGCATATAATTAGTTTTTTCAGACCATGATGAAAAATAGACTGGTGCGTATGTTCAATGTGCCCCATAATCCTGTTAGACATTTTTTGGAGACTTTTTAAGAAGAAGAAAGGTTCATTTTTTACTGTTGGTTAAGATGTTGTAGAAACCTAATGTGGTATTTAAAAACTAAATCAAACCTTCCTTCACATGTCACATAACTCTACAAATTTCCAATAGCTTCCTTCCATTCAGGTTTAAGCTTGTCGAAATGAACGCCTTTTCCCCAATCTAGGGCTTCAATTTCTAGTAATAGGAAATCCTTTGGGTTAAAGCTGAAAGGGATATTTTTGAACCATAACTCTCCATATCTTGATACACTTGTAGCTTCGGATATTAATTCCTCTGTCAATTCAAACTTAAGAGTATCAAAAGTAATAGTATCCTTAATGAACCCCTGGGTGAAACGATACTAGACTTCTAGATTGAAACCTGTGATTCTTTTAAAGAAACCGAACCGTACTGCCCTTTTGAATAATGCTTCACACTTAGGAAAGTCATTTTCCCAACTCATATCGGTAGGTTCATGTCACATCCCCGGTTTTGACCCCATTTGCATGATGTATATATTGTAATTAATCGTGGTGAGGAGCTCAAGGCAAAAGCCCCACCATTGATTTGGTTGTGTGTGTGTTTCGACAATGGGATAGTTGTTGATGGTTTATTGTGCCATTTGGCACATTATAATTCGGCATCATGTAAATACACACATCAAATAAAATAAACCACAACCAGCTACGGCAGTGCAACATTGAATGAAAAGGGCATGGTTCCAAAGGATAAGGGGTGGGGGATGTCAAACCTTGGTTATGGGGGAAAATCCTATGTGTTTTACCACCTTATTGATTTGCCACCTTTTTTGTCTCATCCAACCTTGTCAACCTCTTTAATGCTTCAGCTGGTGGTTGAGGAGTTATGGCTGAGTGGTTGAGGGCATTAATGGCTGGAGGAAACGTGGGTAAGAAGGCAAGCAACTCCATCTTCCCCACGACGGCATTCTCCCTGGTCGGTTCACTCTCATGCAAAGGTCGGTTCATCTCCTCACGCATCCGGTCTTCTGTTCTCCTCACGCACTTCTCATCGCGCATTGTCTCTGTGGTCGGTTCATTCCCCACATTGGTTGTTCATATGCGTGCATGAGTGGAGCTGTGCACTCTCACGTAGGAGCGGAGGTCTTGCTCATCCTCACGCACAGGCAGTGGATCTGTTGGATCTCACGCAGCCAGGAGGGGAGCTGCTCACCTGTGGTCATTCATGTTTTCCATAGAGTGGAATCGGGTATGTTTTCCTTTGCGTTTTTTTTTTCTGGTGTAAGTTTCCTCACGCACAAACCGTTGGAGTCGTTTTTCCCATGTGGTGAGCTGTGCCCATTGAAATTCGTGTTGGGACTGTTGTCTTCCCCACGTGCTTTGTTGGTTGTGGTGTCCAAATTCGTTTTGGGCCACTGTGGATTGCCAATCTGTTGGTTGTGTTCGCCTCTGTCCATGCTGGGAGTTGGCTTATCCTTCATTTAGGGACTGTGCATAGTTGCTATCATTTCCACTGTGAAATTAGGTTGCTGATATACCCTGGTCCTGGGTTGCTGTTGAGTTGTTTTGGCCACGTGAGGGCCAAGAACAACTTTGTGCAGTCTGTTGGACTTCAGCTGTGGTTCATCTTTGGTTTGGGATTATTCCCGGTTGTTTTGATTTCTTCACAGGGCTGTGAAGGGATTGTTTTGTTGCGGTGTGCAGTGGTTGGTCTTTGGACTGTGCTGGCTTGGCCGATCTATGGATGGCCTGATAAACCCAGCGGTGCTGGTTTGGCTGTTTGGTGCCCCCTTGGCTATGTGTAAGCCTACAATTGACCCTTAGTCCTTGTGGAATCATGCCCAGCTCAGGGGTGGCAGCGTTGCTGAGAGATTGATGAGCAAGCTGGCCTATGGTTGGGTGGAACGTTGCAGCGACGTAGCTGGTTGCGGGTGAATCTTTCACCAAAAGATAAGTCTGATGTCTATATTTCATCTCTGCAATTATATATTGATGTCAATTGAATAATTATGATGAACATGTTTATGCTAGAAATGTATTTGTGTTGCTTCCGCTGAATGTTGATTCATTTTGCATTTGTGTATGCTTGTAAGTTTTAATTCCAGCATTGATTTTCCTTTGATTATGTTCATGGGGTAGTTTGCCCGGCTGTATTTGGGTTTCGTCGCGTCCTCTTCGCCGGTCTGAGGGATGGGGATGTGACAGAATGGTATCAGAGCTCCAAGTTGCAACAGTGGGCCTCTATGGGCCAAGAAGGTGTAGTGACAGAAGGTAGAATCACCTTCTCTGATCAGCAGAGCAGCAACAAACTTCAAAAATTGCCTAAGTGTTGACAATCGGAACACTTAGTGGTTTGGACTTCCATTGTGGCGGAAGGATTGGTGGAAGGATTCAGCGTTTGAACAGTCGGGTCATTGGAAGGTTTAGTGGTTTCGACTTTCGATGTGGCGGAAGGTTTAGCGATTTCCGGTCCGCCGTTGCGGCTGTGAAAAGGATTCAGCCACCAATGCAGCAATGGAGCCGATTTTCGACGAAGGGAAATTTTGAAAAATTTTGGTCTAAGTGTTAGACAGTCGTAAGGGAAAGTGGATTGACGTCCGCCGTTACGGATGGAGAAATGATTGGGCGTCCGACGGAAAAGTTGTCCGATTGTTGGTAGTGCAGAAGAAAATCGCGGAAATTTTTCTAAGTGTTAGCGGCTGATCGGAAGAAGTTTGTCTTTGGTGAGCCACCGTTGCGGAAGAGGAAAGGGTTCCGATGTCCACCGTTGCAGGTGAAGAAGCAATAAGGTTTCCGATGTGGAAAGTCCGCCGACGCCCGACGTTGAAATTATTCTAAGTCCGTGCCGATCAGAAGAAGTTAATGTTTGGCGAGCTGCCGTTGTGGAATCCAAAGTCATTTGGATTCTGATGTTAGAAGTCCACCGACGTCCGACGTCCACCGTTGCGGAAGCGGAAGCATTTTGGCTTCCGATGTAGAAAAGCTTCCGACAGCTGATGAGGTTATCATCTGCGGAACGATTAAAGCTTCCGGGGAGCCACTGTTGCGGAAGGAGAAAGCCTTCAGAGAGCCGATTCAGCGGATGTGATTATGCTTCCGAGAGCCGATTCGGTGGAAGATTTAGTGGAAATGGGATCCGATTTTACAAAGGAAAATTTGAGTTTTTCGTGGGATTTTTCCAGCTGATTTTGATTGTTTTTCATTGGGATTTGCAGCTGTTTTTCAGTGGATTCTCATGGGTTGAGAGGGAGAAAGTGGAAGCAATCTAAGGCACTGGATTGCGTGAAAATTAATGTTTTACTAAAAAAAACAAAAAAACAAAAAAAACGGAGGGCGCTGCCCTCGACCCGCCCTGCAGTGGCGGAAGCCACAAGGGGGAAAGCCCCCTTGATCCCCGTCGTCCCCGAAGACAGTCATTCTTGTGAAAGGAAAATTATATGTTTTTGGCAAATTATTGAAACCCAAAATTCATAAAAGATGAATGGTGCCACGGAAGTGAGGTGGCTGAAGTTAGCATTCCAAACCAAAATGTAGATGTGTGAAAAATGCAAAGATTTGCTGAAAATCTTCATTCTTGGAAGTGGTGTGGTTTTCACATCCGAGGTCGGAATGAAGCATATGAACAGGCATTGGAAAGCTTATCCAGTAGGGAACAAGGGTTAGACACTAGAATCTGAGCATGAAGCAGCAAAGTGCTAGTGATGGCCACTGCTAGCAAATGGACAAATATGGACAATTGCATGCCCAGAGGTAGCAAGGACTATGAAGTCAATCAGCTGCTGTGTGGAAGGGTAGTTCCATGCAAGGATGAAAGACTTGAGAAGGGAAGTTTTCTTAAAACCCTGTCTTGCTGATTATAGCTACATTTCCTAAGTTTTAGGCATGAAATGCATGAGGATATGTATTACATGCATAGGATATTGCATGTTGGTAAGAGTATTGAAAATTATACATTTATAATGAACCACTAATGATAATCATTGCTTTGATGTTTCCATTAGTGGGAAAACCAACGATGACATGGACCTAGCTGAATATGTTGCTAATGCTGATGGAATGTGACAAGCAACCCTCTGGAGAAAGGGATAAGGCAACAAGTCCATAACAAAAGTTGGTGAGCAAATCCTGCAGTCTCCTGCAAAGGACCAACCAAAGCGGTCATGGAAAGGGTGTAAGTAAGAACCATGCAGGTAAGAGTTTGCTTATGACAAATTCCATGGATTGGTACAGGTAAGAGACCTCATACCATGTGGATATTGGAATGTAGAAAGATATCATGCCTATATATGTTGATGACATTGATTATAGTAATACATCCTATATGAAGTGGACACGGTTAGGCCATGCATGGTATGTTGAATGCATTGAGATGAGTGCATGTGATATCATGAATGACTAACAGCTGAAATGATGAACTAATGATAATTCTGGAACTGTTTCAAAGACTGTTGTGAATGCAGGATAGTCATGATCAATTGGCTGCCAAAAATGCTCTATTGAAGAGCAAGGTGGTATGAATGATATGCTTGTGAAGTAAGGAGTATCTAACCACTTCATTTAATTGCATGAATGCTGTGATTATACCTTGCAGTGTTAGTATGATAATGATTGTATGGAGTAAATAAGTTTTGGTATATATTGATGTGACTAACAATGGGAAGTATTTGAATTTTATAAATTCTGAAAATGCTTCAGTGATGGTTGTAGCAATGACAAGGTTATATGCATCCAGACTTACCAAGTGTTTGGTTGTTTGAAGCTTATGTTTCAGGTAGATTACTTCGAGCATGGCATTGAGAGGTAAGACCCTCACCAATGCCAGAATCTACCATGTGAAAAAGCTTGTTAAATTTGAATTGTGATTTCCAAATTTAAGAAATTGCTGACAACTATTAGTCACTACTGGCTTGCATAAGCTTGTGTTTGGATGTTGAAGCTTATGTTTCAGGTAGATTATCTTAAGCATGGCATTGAGAGGTAAGACCCTGACCAATGCCCGAATCTACCATATGATATGCTTAATAGGTTGTTAAAAATTTGAATTGTGAATTTCGGATTTGGGAAATTGCTGACAACCACTAGTCACTATTGGCTTGCACAAGATTGTGTTTGGTTGGTTGAAATTCATGTTTCAAGTAGATTATTTCAAGCATGGTAGTGAGAGGTAAGATCCTAACCAATGCCAGAATCTACCATTTATGAGAAGAGTCTCATAGTTGTAAAAGTAGTTGGTATGGGTTGTTAAATTCTAATTTTGGATTTCGAATTTAAAGATTACTAACGACTACTAATCATTGTTGGCTTGTATGAGATTGTATCAGGAAGGACGCATGGTAAGTGGGTATTCATGTTATGATAGTAAGCATAAAATTGTAATAGGCATAGTAGTGCTGCTTACAAGAAACCCACAATTGAACAAGTCAATTTCTGTAGTAGATAGAATTGCAAATTCCTAATGAACTTGATTTCTAATGTCATTGCTTGGTTATGGAACAATCAATTTGGATTGTGGTATCAGGTAATGATTGACTGTTTGGCTATTTGATGAATGTGTCAAGAGTACACACTACAGGAAGATCATGTGTGATGACCTGGAAGAGCCAAACTGTATGGGAAGGTTTTCCCTTATCTTGGAAATGGGTTTCGGGTGAAACGCCATTGGACATTTTGAAAATGTCTCATCTACACTGCATGTTTGGTAATAACATGAGTGAGATGGTATGGGTTATGTCAGTAAGACATGTGTGGATATGAACTGTGTTGGGAGCAGGGATGGGGGCTTGGTTTGCTTAAACCTGGTGATTGGAAACCACACAGACAGAGGTAGAGGGCTGAATTTATTCTCCACAACCCCGGGATAGCACTGGAAGGGAATGCAGGGACTGAGTAGCAGAGAAGGGACTGATTCCTTGTGTTGGGTGTGTGTGGGTGTCTTAGAAGTCATGATAGTTCTGGTGTAGGTGTTCCTAGCTCTGCAGCGAGCTCACCAGCTTAGAATTTTGCCTTTCCCAACTCCTTGACGGTGCCTAACAGATATAAAAGGCATATTGCGACGGAAAATGGATAAGTGTTCTGTGACTCTTGCTATGAATATGCATGTTTAATTATTAAATTCTATATGCAAAACATGTTTTGATTTAGTATCCATTATGATCGAATGATATGAAATGTGAATTACAGTTTTGGAGCAATAACATTGATGGGTTTGCTTGTATTGCTTGTGTTGCTTGTGTTGATAGGATAAAGGTAAATGGTAAATGGTTGTTGTGAGGGGTTGCAGAGTAAGGGTTATTGTTGATATAAGTGTATGTTGATATAAGTGTATGTCGGTATAAGTGTATGATGGGCTATGATATGCCTAAGGATCCATAGTAGATCCTAGACCTGGAAATGGTCATGATAAAGTTCCAAGCCCAGTTGACATGAGAATGTACTGGATGGACATTAATTATTTGATGTTGAGGAGAAGCCTGCGTGCTGACCTAACATCTAAGTCCATAGGCGATCCCAGGGCTTGCAAGGCAAAGCAGGATCCTGTGGATGAATGAGGAAATGCACAATACAGATAAGTATTGCATTATTTTGCTTATGAATATACATGTGTATATGATGTTTTAAGCTCTTGTTTAAGAGGTAAAATCAATAAGAATAAACTAAACATGTGAATTATTCAATGTTTGGATATAGGTATCGCTGGGAGCGAGGATTATGAGAGCATCCTAGAGATGCATGTGGACATGTGACTGTCCTGGAAAGCTCGGGTTGAGTGGTAATGAAAAAGGTGCTAGTAAGACGGGGGAGTCTTAGCAGCCGAGACAAACCATGTGGAGAGACTCCATGGTTTAAGAGGTCTACAATAGACCGAAGACACTAAGTGTCATGACCAAGAAGGATTGGTCCAGCATTCACGGTGAAGTGAAAGAGGCTGAGAGCATGAAAAGCCACAGTGATGGTGTGGGTTCCAGGATGGAACAAACCAAAGAGGGAAAAACTCTTACTACTCTCTCTTGCCTTTTGATTATATATATATATATATATATTTATGCATTGTGAAAACAAAGGATTGTTTAATGCATGTATGATTGAAATGAAATGTGTGTATTTGCTTAAAGTAAATTGTGAATGCTGGAATGGTTAATTCCCTGCCCAAGAATGGACATGAAGGAGCTCATGTGCCTGTTGGGGAAGGCATAAAAAATATGAAAGTTTCCTTAATGTAACTTGGACTGTCATGCCAAATGGGGAAATTAATTGACTGACTTTAATGTCTATATTATGCTTGGTCTGATAAAATCTCAATGGTACATTTCACAGGTGAGAAAAGTGAAACCAGGTGGTGCACATTGATTATGGCAGCAAATAAAAAGTTGTTGGACTTGGCTGGAAGTCTCCTTCAAGAGATTGCCAAGACCCAAGAAAATCTTGGGGAGATGCTCAGGATACAGAAAAGGCAGAGTGAAATGAACCACCAGATTTTGAAAGACTCTATTGGTTTGCAAAGGGAAGTGAAAAGCCTTCTGGGAGCAATCGGAAAAGAAAAGGAAGGTGGATCAGCAATGGGACAATTGTCCAAGCGACCCGATAAGAAACAGTCCAGGCATGAAGACTCAAAGGAAATTGAGTAGGTAAAGATGAAGCAGCCAGTGAGATGTTGGAGATGCAGAGGACATCATTTACGCCGGGACTGTCCAATGAGGGAACATGATGAGGTCAATAGCCGCAAAGTTCCTAAACTTCGAGATCAGCAGGAAGCTGAGAACCAGCAGGAAAAGTCCATGGAAGCCAAGAGGCTTGTTCTTGAATGTTCAATGTAGATGATTGAATGTGGGATAGATCTGCAATTTTGAAATTTTGATGTGCAATTGTATATGTATTGTATATATGTAATGGAACACCGAGGACAGTGTTATTCTAAGGGGGAGGGGAATGTCACATCCCCGGTTTTGACCCTGTTTGCATGATGTATATATTGTAATTAATCATGGTGAGGAGCTCAAGGAAAAATCCCCACCATCGATTTGGTTGTGTGTGTGTTTCATCAATGGGATAGTTGTCGATGGTTTATTGTGCCATTTGGCACATTATAATTCGGAATCATGTAAATACGCACATCAAATAAAATAAACCACAACCAGCTACGGCAGTGCAACGTTGAATGAAAAGGGCATGGTTCCAAAGGATAAGGGGTGGGGGATGTCAAACCTTGGTTATGGGGGAAAAACCCATGTGTTTTACCACCTTGTTGATTTGCCACCTTTTTGTCTCATCCAACCTTGTCAACCTCTTTAATGCTTTAGCTGGTGGTTGAGGAGTTATGGCTGAGTGGTTGAGGGCATTAATGGTTGGAGGAAACGTGGGTAAGAAGGCAAGCAACTCCATCTTCCCCACGAGGTCGGTTCACTCTCACGTAGAGGTCGGTTCATCTCCTCACGTGTCCGGTCTTCTATTCTCCTCACGCACTTCTCATCGCGTGTTGTCTCTATGGCCGGTTCATTCCCCACGTTGGTTGTTCATCTGCGTGCATGAGTGGAGCTGTGCACTCTCACACAGGAGCGGAGGTCTTGCTCATCCTCACGCACAGGTAGTGGATCTATCGGATCTCACACAGCCAGGAGGGGAGATGCTCACCTGTGGTCATTCAGGTTTTCCATAGAGTGGAATCGGGTATGTTTTCCTTTGTGTTTTGTGGTCTGGTGTAAGTTTCCTCATGCACAGACCGTTGGAGTCATTTTTCCCATGTGGTGAGCTATGCCCATTGAAATTCGTGTTGGGACTGTTGTCTTCCCCGCGTACTTTGTTGGTTGTGGTGTCCAAATTCGTTTTCGGCCACTATGGATTTCCAATCTGTTGGCTGTGTTCGCCTATGTCCATGCTGGGAGTTGGCTTATCCTTCATTTGGGGACTGTGCATAGTTGCTATCATTTCCACTGTGAAATTGGGTTGCTGATATACCCTGGTCTTGGGTTGCTGTTGAGTTGTTTTGGCCATGTGAGGGCCAAGAACAACTCTGTGCGGTCTGTTGGACTTCAGCTGTGGTTCATCTTTGGTTTGGGATTATTCCCGGTTGTTTTGATTTCTTCACAAGGCTGTGAAGGGATTGTTTTGCTACGGTGTGCAGTGGTTGGTCTTCGGACTGTGCTGGCTTGGCCGATCTGTGGATGGCATGATAAACCCAGTGGTGTTGGTCTGGATGTTTGGTGCCCCCTTGGCTATGTGTAAGCCTGCAATTGACCCTTAGTCCTTGTGGAATCATGCCCAGCTCAGGGGTGGCAGCATTGCTGAGAGATTGATGAGCAAGATGGCCTATGGTTGGGTGGAACATTGCAGTGACGTAGCTGGTTGTGAGTGAATCTTTCACCAAAAGATAAGTCTGCTGTCTATATTTCATCTCTGCAATTATATATTGATGTCAATTGAATAATTATGATGAACATGTTTATGCTGGAAATGTATGTGTGTTGCTTCCGCTGAATGTTGATTCATTCTGCATTTGTGTATGCTTGTAAGTTTTAATTCCAGCATTGATTTTCCTTTGATTATGTTCATGGGGCGGTTTTCCCAGCTGTATTTGGGGTTCGTCGCGTCCTCTTCGCTGGTCTGAGGGATGGGGACGTGACAGTTCAAATATGTTAGTCTTTCCACTCTTCTTCATATTTGCACTGTAACCTTGCCTGTGTTCTCCTTTAGAAAGGTTCAGAGATCTTAAAAACTCCTTCCTTGCAACCATAAACTCATAATAAAAACCAAAACCATGACTGTCAAGACCATGATCTTCCTAATAATCCTTACACAACCAAAAACATGTCAATCCAGACCACGATTCTTTCAATGATCTCTACACACCCTCATACACTTGTCATGATTATGGACTGGGGTTATGAACATGCGTCATTATGTCTTCAATAGGTGTGTGAAAAGTTCCAATATTTTCCTTTGCAACAACCACTATTATTTACCATTCTTTTCAATGATTCGAGATTCTTGTAGCATCTTCTTGCATTAACTTTGACTTTTGCGCTACACGAATGTTCTTATACAGTTTTTTTGACAAAAGATTCAAAAATAAATGTTAGGTCTTAAAGATAAAGCTTGGAATAAATTTTAACATAAGCTTTTTCTGACTTTAAATGATATATGACACCTAATAAGCCAAAAAGAAAATTTTCAAAATAAAATAAAGTAAATCAAAATAACTATAACTTATAAAATCAAACAAAAAGTATTAACCATTATTCATCTTCAAAACAAACCCAAAAATAAAAAATAATAGGAAACAAAACTTTGAGACATAACAAACATGAACTAAAAAGAGTAAGAACAATATCCAGTCATAACATCTAGCTCCTACTGTGGGATAAATGCCTCCTTGTGAGGTTTCAAGAACTTGTAGACCAGTGTCTTCTGTCATCTCAAATGAATTTTCCTATTATTATGCAAAACTTCCATTGGGATATGGATTCTTTATTCAACTTATCTCACACCGTTATATACAATGAATGATAACTCTGTTTCCTTCAGTAACTATAAAAGTGTTTGAGGAATCGTCCATTCACTGGATTGGACAATTCTTCACCTTCAATAGTCTGCAGTATGAAGGTATTGTTTTCCAATATTTTTGAAATTAGAAAAAGGACCCAACCACAAATTGTCAAATTTGCCATGCTTACCTTTTTCCTCCTTGCTGGCATCCCATCTAAGTACCATATTTCCACAAGAAAAAGAATCTTCCTTTACTTTTCTGTCAAAATTTTCCTTGATCTTTTTTCTGTAAGCTTGAAATTTTTCAGCTAAAGCTTCACGTTCCCGCTGCAATTCAATCAATGAAAAAATTCATCGTTGAATATCATTAGGCTCTTCCTGACTGTCCTGAAAAAAATGATTACTAGAATACCTAATTGAATTGGAAAAACATCATTAGTACCATATACTAACTTAAAAGGAGATGAACCAATTTATTTCTTAGTGGTTATCATATCTGCCCATAGTGCATATTTCAACATCGCATCCCAAGATCTCTTGTTCTGACTTAACAAATTTCTAATGCTCTAAATGATATTCTTATTAATTGATTATGCCAATCCATTCCCCTTAGGGTAATAGGGTGTAGAATGCTTCAAAATAATCCCATTTTTCTCACAAAAATTAACCATGGCTTTAGACTTGAGGGCATTAGCATTATTAGTCAACAATTTCTTAGGACAACTGAATCTGCTTAAAATATTGTCTTGAATAAAATTAATGATTACCTTGTCAGTTGCATTCATTGTAGGAATGGATTCCACCCATTTTGTGAAAAAATAAGTGATTGTAAGTATCCATTTATGTTTCCCAGAAGAAGCAGTATTAATTTCACCTATAAAATCCATACCCCACTACCAGAAAGGAGCATTTACAACAATTGGCTTCAAAATATTTTGTTTTCCAACAAACTTTTGACATTTAATACATGTCTTGACTTGCTGATAGACATCAGAAAACAATCAAGGCCAATAGTATCCAGACCTTAGAATTTAATAAGCAGTGGATTTCCAGTATTTATGACCTCCACAAGCACCCTCATGTGATTCTGAAATAACTTCTTCAATTTCAGGCTTCTCCAAACAGCTAAGCAATACTCTACTTGGATCTTTCCAATGCAATTGTTCATTCACTAAACAATATTTAGTGACCTTCAATTTTAGTTATATTGCTGCCTTCTTGTCCAATTGCACAATACATTGTAAATACAATAAAAAATTAACTAAATTAGCATACCATTCTGATTCTAAGTACTTATCCCTGATTTGTTATTTCTCTTGCTCTGTATGCACCTCTTTCTGTATCGGTTGTTATGCCATCAAATTAAGTCCAAGATCCTCACAATTTGAATCAGTCATTAGTTTTTCCAAACCCTATCCTTTTACAAGTTTAGTAGGTTTAATTTCCACATCATATTCCATAATTTCCACAATCCATTCCCCCCTCTTTCCTTCAATGTCTGGATGAGTTAAAATATCTTTTATAGCAGCATTAGGTACATAGGAAATGATATTTAAATGAAGAATATAAATTCTAAAAATTTCTATGCCTTTACCAATGAATATGCTTGTTTCTCTAGTGTACTGTATTTCAATTCAGAATCTCTCAGAGTCTTACTAAGAAAAGCAATAGGCTGCTCTAGTCCATCTGCATTTTTTTGTAACAAAAAAGCAGCTATTGTATCCTGAGAAGAAAAAGAAAAAGTCAAAAGGTCTTTTGAGAAGTCTGGGCTTACCAGCACTAGTGCTTATGTCAAAGCCTGTTTAACATTCTCAAACGAAGCTCTGGATTTTTCTTTCCATTTCACCTTTTGATATTTCCTTAAGATAGATGTTATCTGCTTAATTGTTTCAGAAAAATTTAGGATAAACCACCTAAGAAAATTTATTTTTCCAATGAATGACTGAACATATTTTTTGCTTCTTGGAAGACTGATTTTCAAAATAGCTTTAACTCTTTTAGAATCTATTCTAATTCCATCTGCTGAAACTAAATGACCCAAAATATTACCCTCTTGAACAACAAAATGAGAGTTCTTAGGATTTAAGGATAGTCCATATTTCCTACATTTCAAAAAGGTTTGTTTGAGATGTTTCAAATGTTCTTCATCAGATTGAGAAAACACTATGATATCATCCAAATAGATCACAACAAATTTTTCCTTTTTCTTGAAAAAGGCTATATCCATATCTCTTTGAAAGGTCCCACCAACATTCACCAGACCAAATAGCATCTTCTCATACATAAATGTGCCCCAGGGTGTAGTGAAAGCTATTTTTTCCCTATCATCTGGATGCATAGCAATTTGATTGTAACTTGAGAATCCATCAACCATTGAAATTCTCTGGGCACCTACCACCTTGTGCAAGATTTGTTAAATCTTAGGTAATGGATAATTATCCTTCAGTGAAGCTTTGTTCAAGTTGCGTAAATCTAGACACAACCTTATCTCTCTATTATTCTTTCGTACTGGCACTAGATTTTCCACCAAAGATGAGTATCTAAGTGGAACAATGATCCTTGCATCCAATAATTTATTGACCTCCTTCTCTATAACTAGAAATAAAGTAGGATTAATTCTTCTTAATATCTTTTTAAAAGGTTTCACATTTGGATTTAAAGGAATCTTATGCCAAATAATACTAGTATCATAAGTTTTTAAATCCTCATAAGACCAAGCGAAAATGTCAGCAAATTCTTTCAACAATTTAATATACCTGTTTCTTTGCTCAACTAAGAGAGATTTCAAAATTTTCACCATCCTGGGATTCTCTTTTGTGCCAATACTACAAATTATAACATCCTCTTCTTAAGATTGTATTGTTGGATTTAATAAGGTATCATCCTTAGAAAAAAATATTTCCAATGGAACCAAACCCTTAGGAATAAAATTCCCTTTCAACTCAATAATTTTATGTCCAGCAATTGTATTTTCTGAGTATTCATCAGCACCTTCACTTTTATCATCCTGGTCCTGAACAATCAATGAATTACAAAATTCTCCTGTTAATTCTAAAAATATTTTCATCTCCAAATCATATTTAAAAACCTTCCACTGTCTGATATTATCTAGTATTGAAGGCCTATATCTAACTTCTTGGATATTTTAGCTGAGTTTGTTTTGGAATTCGAAAATGTGTGGATGTCAGAGCAATTGAATCAGTTGTTTGATTATGATCCCTGGGAATGAAGGAAATGTTAAATGCTATAAAGTAATTGTCAATAATTTCTAAAACCTCATTTCTATATACATTCAACAAATCCTGCTTCACTTGATATTTTTCCTTGACCTATTGGATAACTAATTCGGAGTCACCATAAAGAGAAATTTGTTGAGTGTCGAGGTCTTTTGCAGCCCTTAAGCCAAGTATCAACACCTCATACTCTGTTGTATTGTTAGTAGTAACAAATTCCAATTTATACATCAAACTGATCATCTCTCCACCAAGAGAAATCAAAACAATGCTTGCTCCTGCTCCTTCCTTGGATGAGGAGCCATCAAAATACATTTTCCATAACTTATCCTTTTGTTCAACAGTACGTTTTATTGGTTTTTCCTTTTCTACATGTAAAATGCCACTTGTATTGTCATCACTGAAATGTAACATACAAGATCCCAAATATTTTTCTACAACATAAAGTGGATGATTCGTTGGGTTCTTATCATCTGTGACAATATAAGCATATTGTAATTCCCTATACAATATCCTATTTTCTCATCCAAAAAAAAGAATGGTTGCATATGATAAATCCATTTGTAATGTACCACCTACCTTCTTTTCTCAAGACCTTGAAAGAAGCATTCCAAGCTTAAGAGTGATATCAGCAACCACCACGTCCACAATGACACTTTTCATGGGTAATTGAGTTAAATTTACCAATAGATCCTTAATTACTCCTAGGCATTTAACAACTTTGGAATCAAATGCATATAAATAATGATACGATTTTGTGGTACTTAAACCAAGAGCCTCCATGACTGCTTTAGGCATAAAATTGTGAGAAGCTCCAGAATCCAATAAACAGTTGTGAATCATTTGATCATGAACAGTCAGAGTTATATAAAAAGGTGGAGAAGAATTTGAATCATTTTCAGTCTTATCAGCTAGGGTAGAACCAATAAAGATTTTAGGATGTTCTTCTTGGATATTCACAATATCTGAAGGTATTTGACTACCAGGTGAACCCATCATTTTAAGAACAGGATTTCTAGCGGCAAGGATTCTTCATCAATTTAGTAAAAGGTACTAGAATCTTGATCTTACATAGTTTATTCTCAAAATTAAAAGTTTGCACATTCCTGTTCACTTCTTCAATCTTTGGAGCCTTATCTTGTTCACCTTGGTTAGGTCTCTTCTCCTATGTTTGATTAGATGACTGTTTAGGAGGAGAAGCTGTCTTCTTTTTAGGAATCTGAGAAACCTGCTTTGGAACAGACCTCAAATTTATAGACCTCTTGGGTTCAGTTTGACATATATTAGCTAAAACTTCAGGACTCAAATCACTTTCTGTTTGATAAATATTTGCATCGAAAAATTCAGAATTTAGATAGTCATGCTCAATTAGAAAAGCCTCTATGATAACTCCCCAAAATAATTTAAATCCTGATTTGAATCTTCATACTGTGAAACCTCACCTTCCTCAATTTCATCAACTACATTATTTTGGAGTGGAGGAGGAACTCTCTGACCTTCATTCTCTCTTCTTTCCCTTTGAATGTCATTGTTTCTTCGTTCTCTAGGGATAAATCTAGGAGCAAATTGGTTCCTAAATTGATTAGGGTTTCTTTCTCCTTCTTGTGCAGGCTTATTTGAATTCTTTTATGAATCCAACTTATTTATTTTTGCTATTAAAATTTTACCAACTTGGCTATCTCATCTATTTTTCTATCTGTTGTCTGTGATGTAGAAGCTGGTGGAATCACCTCCTTTTTACTCTTTCGGTCATAGGTTTGATGATTAGAATGTTGTCTGAGCCTATTGGAAGCTAAAATGTTTGGAAAATATGGTACTATGGTACTTACATTATAACGTAACATGGGCTAATAATAACCTTCCCTCAGTATTTTGTAAGTTGAAGCTCTCCATGCATGATGGCCCACACCATTTTTTTGGGAACTTTGTGATAATCCATTTAGTTTTCTCTTCTACCACAAAATTCAGCAATATACCCAAAGGGTCCTTCCAATATAGATACTCATCCATAATATCATACTTAACAATGCTAATATTTAGAGATCTATCCTTAGCTTTGTCAAAATTGTTGAGTATATAGTTGTCATTGATGTCAAAGGTGTTCACGAATGAAAAAGGAATAACCAGTGGATATGATGGTAGGACAAACTCAGTGAAAGACTAAGGTAGTGATGGCATGGCATGGCATAGTTGAGGATGTGTCATGACACATATGATGACATGGAATATGATGGTGTCCTAATAATGATGTCATAAAATAGCGATGGCATGGCATGGCATAGTTAAGGATGTGGCATGACACATATGATGACATGGAATATGATGGTGTCCTAATGATGATGCCATAAAATTTCATTTATAACAAATAAAATGGATGATAAGACAACATGAATGACTGATGTGAAGACTTCCAATACATGGTCGATAGTATGATGTAAACAATGGTTAATGAAACAAAGAACAGAGGTAGAGTGGAAGTAGAGATGTAGGTTGAATGACAAACTTTATTTAGTCTCAGTGACAAATACTCAAGATTGAGATTACATCTAGTCAGTGCTCACAAAGAGTTTTCGTCTCTAAATTTCCTACGCACAACCCCAACAATAAAAGTAACTCAAGAAAAACCCCTAAACTTACTAACTAAAGAAACAAAAATCAAAATGGTAAAGAAATCCATGAAATCTTCAGAACGACTAATTATTTCACTAGGTGAGATGCTCCGCATCAACTCTTAATCCCATCAAAGGTCCATTGCTATCATTTTAGTAAAAGAACATCAAAGGTTTCAATTAATTCCATTTCTTTTGTAGACCCATGGATAGAAAAAAACATGATTATAGTACCACAGTAACAGATGATGGTGGTAAAATTTTAATAGGGTATCCTTCTTGTAGAATTGCAATCACATTGTAGATATTTTCTTGCTTATATGAATATAAATTGAGTGTATTATGACTTCAGCTTTACTGAAAGTATGCAAGTAGCTAAACAAACCCCTCACTATTCACGTGATTTTATTAGACACCAAAGAAAAAAAAATGGGTGAAATGCTTCATAGAATCTGATAACTTGACTGTCACCCTGATCACCTAGTACATTAGATCATAGTTTCGAGATCCATGATATTCACACATATACACCATAAAATTTTACAAATTTTCAAGCTTCATAGCACCTAACTAACCTATGAACAACTTCCAAATGCTAATTGTTAAGATACAAAACTATATTTTTACCACTGTCATCATCAAACTTTGGTATTAAGAAGGGACACCTTAAGATTTCTAGGCATTTTGGAGGCTAATGCCTATGAAAAATATGTTATTACATGATGAATATATATTGTTGTGGCATGTTGTAGTATTTCATTTTGATTCGTTATGGCTTCTACAATAACTAGATTGAAATTCCCAAAGGAAACTGTCACAATGGCTGCAATTGCATCAATATATAGACATCCATTCTCATCACACAAGTACTGCATCTTCCCTTCAACAATGTTCAGCTACAAAAAAAGAAGTCAAGATATCTTAACAATGATGTTAGCATCACTCTATAGTTTGAAGAAAATGAATCCTCTATGAACAATTTATGTGAAACAAGCATTAAAAAATAATTAAAAAGGAGCACTAATCCTCTCAAAATTTTCTTGTAGCATGACATGAAGTGAACAGATAAATAAGTTGAAGCCAAAAACAACATCACATAATTTCTCTCTTATAGTGTTAATGGAACTATTCCTAGGTTGGTATTGTCATAGACTTTAGAATTTGGCATTATCTTTTATTACGAGAGTTCATTGACTTCATAATTCTACATAAGAACTTTGTTTTCTATAAAGCATGCCTTGATACAATAATAATGGATGCCAAGCTGACTGCTTGACTATTAAAAAAAAATTGATGTCATCCCATAGTTTATGTATCACCTTATTTGTTTAGGTCGAATGTTAGAATCTTGGATTCCAATATGATGAAAGCTGCAACATTAATGACATTCAAACCACCTTAGTTTTCCCAAATTGAAAAGAAGGCCTATAACTATGGATACCAACAATAAATCAAGAGAATAAATAGTCTTTTCCATTCCCTGAAGTGCTTTGATGGAGGCATAGTTGTGTACTTGATACTATAAAAAGGTTCATCTTCATTTTCCAGATTGAGGCATGCCATTCTTCCAAAAGTTATATTGCTCTGAATCCTCTGCTTGCATATCTTATCAATCAATACTTGCAACAACCACTGGATCACAGTAAAATATCTTCAAAACCTGATCCCCAGTCATCTTCATCACGACATTTATGATATCATGTTTCCATGTTTATGGGAAATGCATTTTTTATATTGAGTTCCATTTTGGTATTGAATATTGTGCTTAGTATTTATAAGATAGTGAAATTTGTGAATTTTCTATCTCTTGTAATGACTCATGATAACTTGAATTTAAAAACTGACAGTAGGTGCTGATAAAAAATATCATGTGGAGGAAGTGTTAAATTTTACAAAACACATGGATTACTCCTGTGCTCATTCTTAGTTACATATTTGTTGAAAGAAGAGAACATACTTAGCTATGGGAAATAGGAAATGATTGTGAAACATTCATCAAAATGAAAATTTATATTTAAGCATCCCCTACCAGTTTTTATGTTGTGCTTAGTGTTTAATTCCATATGATGATTAATGTGTTGGCAAGGTCATAGAGAAGAGACGGTGCACTAATGTATCCTGATGCTGACTTCTAAGAGATATTGGAAACTTTTGCTTAAATGGTGATCATATTTTTGCCTTGTTTTGGTACAAATTAATTACTCGACACCTTCATAAATGAACCAGAATCCAATTCCAATGCTGCATATTCTATGACTAGAGAAGAAAATATAGAAAGATGTTTGATGACCTGCAAAAGCGTTAGAAACTGACTTTATATCTTCTAAAGTTGGTTTTGAGCTGGAGGTTACTTAAAAAATCTTTGTTGGTTTCCTTATTTGATCCATTTCCCTTTCCTATCTCCCATTCTTGAACCAGAAAAGGAGTCCTAAAAAATTCTACTGAACAATTATAATCCTCATACATGAATGCATAAAACCCTTCAGTTCTGAACTCTCTTCTTCTTGAAATCTCATGGACTTGGGTTTTGTTTTTTTGCACCAAGTCGAAGAATCAAAACCAGGGATTCCCACATGTTTCTGTTCAATGAATTTTCCACAATATCCAACATTTTTCCTCACAGTATCTCTAGCATATTTGTTGCATTCAACCTTGGTATGTTACAGTCACGCGGCTTCCATCTCCATCTCTCATAGCAATTATCATGCCTTTTGTTGAGCAAATAGTTGAATGAGTCATCTATGTGTGGGAAAGAAACTAGAGGGTAAAGTGTACTAGTATCATCAGGAACCCATCTTCCATAGTATATGTCACATTTCTTCTCCATCGAATTCGCTTATCCATTAACAATCCCTTGTGACTTCAATTATTTACCATTAGAAGCTCAATCAGGCGCATCCACAAAATAAGTTGTCATGATTTTAGGGCTCTGAGAGCTTTCATTGCTAGAAACAACTCCATGAGGCTTATTATTGAACCATGCTAAAATATTCTCCTGCATGGAATTCACGAAATTTTTTCCATATTTTGCCCATCTATTCCTGTAGAATTCAGAGGCAAATAACCATTGTTTAGGATCCCCTGTGTACTATTTTCCCTTATATAAACATTTTTCCTACATTGTCAATCATAGGCACAAAACCATTGGTAAGGATCCCTTGTGTGCCATTTTCCCTTTAGTCATACATTTGGCCCACATTATCGGTGACCGACTCATCGGTTTCCTCGGAAGAAGAGTCTGAATCAGGAAAAATGAATTTAAAAATGATCTAGACCTAGAGGAATCTCTGAATACATAAGGGAACCAAGACTAGATGTGATCCAATGGATTTGTCACCAGCTTGATGGGATAATTGAAGGCCAAAAACATTGAAAAAACTAGAAGAGTTAAATGGAAATTGAATTGCAAACATTGAAGTCCTCCTTCCTTGTTGACAATGATAAACATACTGGAACTTTCTCGTCTGCTTGTATTGAATTTGCTCTTATCTGATATCATGTGCTTGGTACTTGGATTTATACACTAAAATATAACCCAAGTCTCGACTTTCCATGTAAACACTATTTAGTAACTCAATGACGAGTTTGAATACTTGTAAGCTGAAGTGGTCAGGAGTAATATCCTTGTCGACGCATCAAGCAGGAAGAAAAAGTTTGACATGCAGGAACCCACGAAAGCTTCCCTGTACATTGGTGCTTTCACCACTTATTAATTCAGGTGCATTGTCATTCATTTTACACAATTAACAAACCCAATTAACATCTGTGCATCCTATATTTTCATGCGACCTGCAAAATTTTGACACATGTGCTCCATTTTTTATGCGAGGAACTATATCCCACATGGATAAACACTACAAAATTTCTTATTGTTCATATACACTGTAGATGGCAATGCTTACTGATGCATATTAAGTGTTTTGGCCCCATGTGAGCTATCCTCCTTGTCACATGAAGCTTGATACTTGGCACTTTGTCATGCCAACAATGACCTTTTGTTTGATGGGCATGTAATAGGTCTCCACTCACTTCTAAGTTCAAGAGAGTAATTTTTATCTAAGTATAACCACATGCCTTCCTTTTCTTCTCGCAATCGATTGATCCATTTTTAACTATAGTTTGTATTTTATGCACAAATATTTGTGAATTCACCTTGGTGGTATGCGGTAATGAGCACAATGATATCTCCATTTGTAACACAACAAACTAAGAGAAAGTATGTTGTTGCATGTCCTTCCATATTGACAACGACCTTGTTGAAGTAATACACTGATTCTTTTCTTATGATTTTAGTTGTTCAACATGCAAAAATAATTGTTTCACCTTGGAATTTGGAATTTTGTTTGTGTAAGGGCTTGGATACTCACTTTGGATCATAACTTAGAGGCTATTATTTTATATAGGTACATTTCAACAGAGTATGTACCAGTACAATACAGAGGTTTGAGCAGAGAAAATGACACAAAATTCTCTATAGCAGATGGGGGAGTTTCAGAGTTGTTCATCAAACTAGGGGTGAAATATAGAGGTGTGTTTTTTTTTGTATATGTTTCTTTAATAATGAATGTGAAACACTAAAATAATTCAAGTCTTATAAAGAAAATAAGGATCAGGGTAACAAAATCATTGAATAAAACTTAGTTTATAGGTTTTCCTGGGGTAAAGGCCAAGAAAAAAGAACATACATCATGGGATTCAAAAACATATTAAAAAAAGTGCTTGGATTGTCCTCTTGTTGAATTTACACAGGTTGGATCCACATTAGTTTGGGATATAACAATTTTGGGCTGGGATGTCATCTATGGAGAAGAGTTTTTACCTAATGCAGAAGGTGGTTACATTGTTATCATACAGAAAGAGAAAAAAGTGGCCAACACCAAATTAAGTCATCAATGGCAATGGGAGAGAGCCTGGCCACATAATTTCAACAACAATAGGTGGTCAAAATGGCCATCCAAAACAGGTTTTTAAGACTCATAATTTTTTTAGTTCTGTTACACTCACTTTTTCTAGATTAATGTATTGAAATGGTGCTTAGCTTTGTTCTTCCAAAATTTTAGGTGATTGTATAAAATAGTTTTACAATGCTGCTGTGGATGGGGTCAATATTGTTTGCACAGTACAGATGCTCAAATATTTTTTTTTTTGTCTTTGCTATTAAACTGCATATGCTATTTACTAAATTATGTATTTATAGTTCTAGTGTAATTATGGATAATGTGAATGACCAATTTAGTTGGGAACATAAACAACACCTATTTGTTTTTTTTCCTTGGGAAAAAACATATTTATATTTCCAAAAATAAAGTTAAATATATTCCTCTTAGGTAATGACAAAAACTGCCCACTACAGGCTATGTCAGGGAGGATACATCATAGATAATGTGTATCTTCTTCAAAATTTCATAATATATTGAGACATTAGACAACCTAAGTCATAAGGACTTCTCTGCTCATCAACTTCATTGCCTAAATAGTTACATATAGTAAATACATCACACAAAACATAAAACTGTGAGAAGGCATTCGAGCTACTCATAATCAACAACAAACTAACAAGAGGAGACCAACACTGCATCCTTATATTCATGTTCCTTTACCTGTTCAAGCACTTCAGATAAACCTGCCTTGGATATGGAATCATCCATAGAGTTGAATTACTTGTAGATATGGATGAAAGGGATCTGATCAAAGTGTTTTACAATGTCTGAACTTTTTGAAGAATGTCTGGCCAAATTGAAGAGGTCAAATTTATGAACCTGGTTTTTACCATTTATCTATCTAATGACTAGTGGAGTCACCAAATATTTGTAGAGAGTTAAGACCCTTCTTCAAAGCTTCCTTCGTTAGTAAAATTATAGCTGTAAATTCACCATAATTGTGTGAACCTATCCCTAGGAAAGATTTACCAGTGTAGTAATGAGCATCTGAGAGATGAAGAACATATTCAATTCCACATTTCAGCCCATTGTTTTGGCTGGTCCCATTAAAGAAGCCGTAGGTAGTGGCTTTCTTAATGTGAGGGGGAAGACAAATTTTAACCTTTGGAGTCTCGGGGGAATCCTGAAAATGTGGCAACATGGTTGTTGTTTGAGTTTCCACCTGAAAGCTCAGGACCATCCTGTCTTCAAAAATAGATTCATTTCTAGCTATCCATAGTCTTCATACAACAAGAAAGGGAATGACTCTCAATTTCTTAAGCTCCCTTCTCACAAATAATTCTTTGAAATTCTCCAAGATATTCCCTTTAGACTGTAATTAATGCATATTCATAGAGGTTTCCATATCTTTCTAGACTTGGATAGAAAAGGGGCATGAACAAAACAGGCGAGAATTTATTTAAATATATCCCTGCAAAGAGAGAACTATGCTAGGCCATCTAATCTCTTTTTCTAGAACCTATCCCATGTAGGAAGTGTTTTATGCAAATAATCCACATCAACAATATACTTTTGGAGGGGGCTATGATTTTCCACATTTGTGCCACCACCAGTTCAAAGAAAGAGTCATAGGACCCTATAGTGATTCATATCCCAATGATACCACATTTTCACTACCTTCCCCTTTCCACCCATTCTTTCTCATCTAGGATCTCACCTAATTTGACATGTTCTTTTTTCAGCTCTTCTATAAACCTATTCCAATGAAGAGCCTGTGGGCCTTCAATACCTCCTTCTTGTGCAGAAAGCCATCCCTGCCTCCAGATAGAAGTCATCCTCTTTCCCTATTATTTTTAATGTACACAAGCCTCTTAATTGAAGATGTGAAATTATCTCAGGATTGAGGAACAAATGGTGAGAGGAACACATAATAGTAGCAATACCAATTCGTACTTGAAAACCCTCTCCAATTTTTCATGCCAGATGATTACTGATGACAAAAAAAAATGTTGAAAAAGAGCCATCCAGTGGTTGGATGCTTGAGGCACTGTTTTTATTGGATTATAGATCTAGTCCATCGAACTCTTTGGAGCAATGTGTTTTTGGATTACTATCCTGCACCGCAGACTAACTTTTATGAATATTTTCTAGAGGGATTTGGTAGCTAGGAATTTTCCAATTTTCTTTTAGATCTTTGACACCCCATCCTTCGAATTGATTTGGTATGGCTAGAAACTCCCAACGAGCATAATGAGACCCTTCTTACTCTGGCCTGGCTCTCCAGAGGTAGTTGGAACATAGCATTTTAATCTTCAGTAAAGTTCCTTTGGGTATGGACTCTGGAGGCAAGAGTATGCATCTAGCGGTGATTCCGTGTAAACACGATTTTCTTCACGATATATTTCAAAGTGATCTAGAAGATTATTAATGAACAAATCAACATCTGATAACTTTGTAGCTTGTCATCTCCCAAAATAAATTTATTTTGATAGTATGAAGAATTTGATTTATGTAATGAAAGATCTAAGAATGACTAACAAATTGAAAGTATCTGTTCTTGATATGGATGAAAAATTTGGAAGTTATAGCTTTCGCTGGCTTAGGAGAGGTTCTTAATAGCTCATTAGCCATCGAAAAGCTATGTTTCAGCAGCTAAACGGTTTAACATGGGATAAAGGTAAACCACTGAAAGCGGCCTGAGTGAGTAAAATGCAAAAGAACACCATCGCTGGCTTAGGCAAGATTGCAAATGACTCATTAGCCATTGAAAAGTGTTGCTTTTGGCAGCTTAGGGAGAAGACCAAGAAGGGTGTTAACCATCGAAATCAGGTAGAAAGTGACATTGTTAAAGATGCTTTCAGTGGCTTAGGCGAGACTCCAGACAAGTCATTAGCCACCGAAAGGTGATTCTTTTGACAACTTATCAAACATTTCAAAGCAGATTTTAACTGCCGAAAGTAGACAAATTAATAAGCGTTGGAGAAGAGGCGCTTTTGGTGGCTTAGGTGAAAGCTCAAACATTTCATTAGCCACCAGAAGGACAGGTTTTCGGTGGTTAAAAGGGTTTTTCGGCGAGGCTACTATCCACCAAAATCTAGGTTTCACCGCATCACTGGGATAATGGTTTCGGTGGCTTAGGTGAAATGGATATCAATTCATTAGCCACCGAAAGCCATCTTTTTGGTGGCTAGTAGACAAAATTCTGAAGGCTATTAACCACTGAAAAGGTACAATGTGGAAATGGTTAGAATGCAGTCAAATCAAACCTTGACAGCAAGATAAACAATTAGTTTAGGGCATGATAAACAACCGAAATGACTTGAGCCTACATAACCACATGTGGAAATGAGTGAAGGAGGTAGTTATAGAACTAATAAAGGACTGATAGGATTGGAAACCCTCAGCTTTCTTCCACTTGTCCAAAAGAATAGTAGAAATCTCATCGAGTACCTAGGATGATTTGTAAAATGATTGCTGGGCAAAGCAAATCGAGAAGATCAATTGCTGGCATCTTCTGATGATCTTAGCATTCATCATGATAGCACAAACCCTCATAATTAGTGCCAAAATCTCCAAGCACATTTCACTTTCGATCTTAGCATTCCTCTCCACTAGGAAAACCATCTCTGAGAAAGCATCCTGCTAACACACTATCACACAGAGCTTAGAATCATTTTTCCAGGTACCCAAGAGTGGAATTCATCAAGATGAAGAAGGGAGGACCTTCTCTTAGGCAGGAGTTGGGAGATATCAACTATTTGGAAGCACATCCAGAGGTCTGTAAACTCTTCCAAGATGTTGGTTTCTATAGGTTCTATGTGAAGATACAAGGTTCCCATCAGTAGGTGGCTGAGGCATTTTCCCTCTCATTTGATGGTTCAAAGGTAGTTATAGGCAAGGAGGAGTTTCACATAGATGAAACCCTAATCACTGAGGTGACTGAACTCCCTGGAATAGGAGAAAAATGATTCAAGATCAACATACCAAAAGATGTAGAGTTCAGGTCTTACCTAAATCTTGAGCATAGAGGAGTGGTGTGGAAGAAGAGTGTTCCATCATCCTAGTTGGAAGAAAGGTGGCAACAACTGCTGAAGGCCATTGTGGTTTACGTAACATGTAAAGGAAGATATAACAGAGCCATGATCTACCATTTCATGTTAATGAACCACTTCACAGATAAAATCCCACTAAACTTGCCCTTTTATTTGCACAGAAGTCTGGGAAAGATGGCACACGGAGTGAAAGCCCAACCAACCAAGATTGCTGGCTGACTGTCCCACCATGGCCTCATCCAACTGTTGATCAAAGAGTTGCTGAAAAGAAGGAATATGGCATGGCCTTATTTTATGTTTTGGATTGGATTTGAGATAGGCCTTCATCCAGAAGAGAAGGGGAAGTCTCTTTCCAAAAAGTCCAACACACCAAGGAGTGGGAGAATAAAGAGGAGGGCTATATCCCCAGTAGCAGCAGAACAAACGCCCTCCTCTTCCAAGGCCAAGAAGGTAAAAAAGAACTTGGACTTCAGTGAGAAGGGCTAGGAGGTTGAAACACACAATGAAAATATTTTGAATCTACCCTACTCACATTCTAAAGAGGATCAAGAGGATGGTGCAGACCTAGCTCTACATATTGTAGCTGTGATTGAAGAGCTACCATCCCCCACACCAAAGGAGCAGGAGGAACCAATAGATAAGGCTTCCTCTAGCAAGCCTAAAACGCAAAATATAAATCAATTACCGAGGCAAATTTATGAGATGGAGATTTTGAAATGGGAAATAAAGAAAAATCATGTTGCATTAACTAGCAGGAACATCAAGCTGCTACATAAGTCTTACCTAGAGTAGAGAGATATATATATTTTCTTAAAAAGACTGAATACAAGGTACCTAAAAGACAATACTAGATTGTACAGGATGATTAGGCTCCAAAGACTGCAGCTGAAGGAGGCAAAGGAAAACCCTAGCAGCCACCCCACATTGGAAACCCTAGCTGAAGCTGTAGTTAGCCTTCAACCTCCAAAAAATAGCCAGGTTGTTGTTAACCCTCCTAGCACAGAACCTGTTGAATAAGAAAGATGAGCATATAGACCTGAAAGGACATTTTTGAAGAAACCTAATAATTTTTGGAAAACAGGGCTTTCGTTGGCTTAGGCAGACGCTGTGCCAGTTCATTAGCCACCGAAAGTGCCACTTTCAGCAGCTAACGGTTCTGATAGTCTGGCCTCTTAACCACTGAAAGCAGATAGAGGGTTAAAATTGAATTTTGGCTTGCATGACCAGTTTTGGGAAAATATAGATGGCTCAGGGACAAAGTTTGAAGGTGAAAGATGCAGAAGAAAGCATCAGGAAAGGTCTGTTTCAGTTTTACTATGACATAACAAGTGGAAAAGGTCATAAACACCTAGCTGTCAAAAGAAAATAGTGAATTAACTAGCAGAGGGCCAGTAGCAGTTTTTTCCAACAGTTACCTCAGTTATCTGAAGGTTCATACAGTCACACTAATTCTTCAATTAGTTAGACAAGTAGTTAATTAGGGTTTTTAAACCTAATTTGCAAAAAAATATTAATTTGTTTATTTTTCTTAAAAACAGATCCAAGTTTTCAGGATCTGTATATTTTGTAAAAGCTATAAAACCTAAGACTTATTTTATGGAAAATGTTTGACTTCAGGGACTTGTAGAGCATACTATTGTCAGCTTCTCATTTTGCTCTTGATTTAATATAAGTTCTTTTGTTATCATTTGTTTAGCTTCCATTTCTGTCTTTTCTGTGCTTATGCTTGAATGTGTTATTTAGGTTATATTCAAGTTAATTGATGACTGACAGCTGTCACCCTATTGGCATGTTAATGTGATTTGAATTATAAGTACCATCCTTATCATGATTTAGCCATTTATATGCATCTGTTTTGTGTGTAAATCTTCCAGCCTGATGAGTTCTCCATCCCTGCACCTTATTGTCAACCTCTGAAATGTGGTAACTAAAAGCCTTGTACCTGATTGAGTTTCATGCATGTCTTGAGAGTGGAAGGTCATATAGGTCATCTGCCTTGATCCATATTAGAAAACCCCAAAAAACATTGTAAGTTACCAGGCATCCTCGAGCTGCAACCTAGAGGAGTTTCTGGGAGTGATAACAAATTGGCGTCGTTGCCGAGGAGAGAAGACTGAATCTTAGCTTCCCTAAGATACGACATAGACCCTTGCTTTGATTATAGACAAAGCTTGGGCATTATTCTGGTTGTAAATCATCTATCTGGCAAATCCATTGAAATAAGGTGGCTTCAAGAAGACCAAGTACAAGAGAAAACTCTCAAGGGCCACCAGCAACAGCGGTTTCAGATCTAGAAGAGATTCTGAGAAGAGCTAGGGCTTCAGTAAGGCAGACCAGCAATGCTGCAAAGGAAGCTACAACAGGTATTTCAAGAAATATTTCTACTATTATCTCTTCTGCTGAAACACTTAATTCTCAGGAATTTATAAACACATCAGAAAATTCTAGGGTTTGGGTATCTTCAAGCACTGCTGCTTGTGAAGATCCAATCCCTGGTGACTCCACTGGGATAAGTTTACCACCACCACCTTCTCAGTTACTAGTTATATTAGTACTACCTTCCTCCACCCTTCCCATAGCCATTTCCAATATGGCTGCCCCTTAATTGACCAAAATGGAAAGGATCCTGGTAGCTAGGTATGCCCCCCGAAATTTGCAAAATCCCCTCTCAGCCATGGCCACTGGAGATTACCTCAAGTACATGCCTAAGTTCATAGGAGAAGGATATTTCACAGTTGAAGAACATCTAGAGGCATTTTAAAACTATGCTAGGAACATTAACATAAAATAAAAAGATGTATAGACTAGGGTTTTTGTGCAAAGCCTAGATGGTCAAGCTACAAAATGGTTTAAAGAGCTGCTTGCTCGGTCAGAGGTAGGAATTGAAGCCCTAGATGACATATTTATAAAACATTGGGGAGAAAGGAGAGACCACCTCTATTACATCACAGAGTTCTGTAACTTGAAAAGAGAAAATGGGGAGTCTGTCTCCAACTTCACCAAGAGATTCAATAATATGTACAGCAAGATCCCCACTAAAATCAAGCCCACTGATACCTCAGCTAGGATAACTTATGCAAATGCCTTTGACTCTAATTTTTGCCTACTTCTCAAAGAAAGGAGGTTTGCCTCCTTATCACTCATGTAGGATGCTGCCCTAGAGGTAGAATCAAACATTGTGGCATCTCAGAAGGTCGAAGGAAAGATAGACAAGAAGAAGTAGCTAGAAGACCCTATTGGGGATTTTTCATCAGAGAACAAGATGGAAAAAATGACCAAACTGTTAGATAAACTGACTGTCGAAATGTCTAAGCTGAAAGACCAAGGAAAGATACCTGTGAGGGGTAAAGGAAAAAGTGATTTTATCTCCTCGAAACCCTAATTTTGTCCCTTATAGAAGAGGTAACCCCCATTTCAGATTCTTAGAAGGGAAAGGAATGAAGGGGAATATCAGAGAATAAGAGCTCCATTTCA
The DNA here is from genome assembly GCA_001517045.1 of Pseudotsuga menziesii. NCBI lineage: Eukaryota > Viridiplantae > Streptophyta > Pinopsida > Pinales > Pinaceae > Pseudotsuga > Pseudotsuga menziesii. Next base: position 44,231 of record LPNX011053575.1, read on the forward strand.
AAATGATGTATTAGAAGAAGAGCCAGAATTCATTGAAGAAGAAGGAGAAGCTAACGATAACATCCACTGCATGGAGGATGAGGTAGACTATTCTTCTCTGACACATGCAAAATATGAGGAAGTCCTAATTGATGAGTAGATCAATGAAGGAGCTGTATATCAAGCTAATGGTCAGGGTGGGTACAATTTGAGGTTCAGGATGGTTGTTCCTCTTGAAAAGAATGTTGTACCTATCAAACAACCTGCTGCACCAGCTAAAAAGGCTCCTATTTTACGAAAGAAAATGGTTGTCATTCAAAAACCATTGCAAAAACTAGCACCTTCATCAAGCCCTGACCATGTCCAAGTCAAAGATCTAGTACATGAGGTAAGGTTTCCTGATAGGCTGCATTATTCTTTCAACATGGAGTCAGAGATTCAGAAATTGAAGATCCCTTTCCCATTAATTGAGCTAATGAAAAATGATGCATTCAAGTCTTCCATTCTGAATTCTCTTCAGCCAAAGGTGCATATTGATACAGAATTTGTAAATCTACAAGATTACAAACCTGTAGTAACTCTAGGCCCCATGATCGAAGAACTAAAGGACTCATGCCCACCTTTCTATATATCCTTGAATATCCATGATAAAGTCCTTCATAATTGTCTGCTAGATTCAGGATATTCTCATAACCTAATGCCAAAGGCTGTGATGGATGAGCTTGGTCTCCGCATCACAAATACCTACCATGATTTATTCTCCTTTGACTCCAGAAAGGTCAAGTGCTTGGGCCTCATCAAAGACCTTGTTGTGAACCTAATTCAGCTACCTTCAAAAAGCATCATGATGGACATTGTAGTGGCTGATATCCCTCCAAAATTTGGTCTCTTTTCATCTCGATCATGGAGAAAAATGCTAGTGGGAACCCTTCATATGGATCTCACATATCCCTCCATACCAATGTTTCGAGGGGAGATCAAGAGGCTTCACAGGGAAAATCAGTTGGCCTACATCATAAGCAATGAGAGCAATTCAGTGAATTGCCCCATTTATGCAGTGGACATTGATTTTGGGTCATGCATTATGCAAATAGATGATTCTCAACAAACATCAGTCCAACTCACTAAGCCCACTTGTCAGTAGCCCAAAGAAGTGATCACAGTAGTCTGGAACATGTAATTTGATGGAGCTAGCACTCAAAGCTCAGTAGGTGCAGGTGTAGTATTGATCTCCCCATCCAAGGAAAACATCCATCTATCTTATAAGCTTGATTTCAAAACCACTAAAAATATAGCAGAATATGAAGCCTTGCTGCTAGGAGTTAAAGCTTCCAAGGAGATGGGGATCATATGCATGAGGATTTTTGGAGATGCAGACCTTATTATACAGCAGGTCAACAACACTTTTCAGGCAAAAAAGTTAGATTAAAGGCCTACAGGGATGAGGTATGGAAACTCAGAGACTCCTTTATGTTTTTTGAACTGTCACATAGACCTAGGGCTTTGAATCACCTGGATGATTCCTTGGCTATCTTTGCAAGTCCTTTTGTTCCTCCTTTACCTCCTAATCTCCGCTATGATGTTCAGGTTAAGTACAGACCTTCCCTGCCAGATAATGTCAAATTTTCGAAGGTGTTTGAGAATGATGATGAGCTTAGTAAATTCCTTCAACTAGTAGATTAATTCTCTGATATACATATAGATCAGGAAAACCTAAACATGGAGGAATCCAAACAATTCAAGTTGAAAGATAAAGTGGCTGATCAGAATATTGTCCAATTACCCAGCAACTATATACCTTGGGGTCTAGTACCTCTAGAAGAGATGTTTGATCATAATGAAATCCCTTTCAAGCCTTCCAAAAGGGAGCAAGACCCTATTATCCAAGAGAAAAACATAGGTAGCCAAAGCCATCCAAAATTGATAAATCTGTCCATTGAGTTCACTACTGATCCGAGGTCAAAATTTTGCAGCCTAATAAAAGAGTTTGCTGATGTCTTTTCCTGGAAGTACAATGACCTGAAAACCTATGACACCAATATCATCTAGCACATGATTCCTTTGGAGAAGGACACCATCCATTTCAAGCAGAAGCTAAGATCCATCAGTCCTCTCCTATTACCAGTAAATGAAAAAGAAATCCATAAACTCCTCAAAGCCAAGACAATAATCCCCCTTAGGTATTCCAAGTGGATTGCAAACCTAGTGGTGGTAAGAAAAAAGAATGGGGAAATCAGGTTGTGTGTGGATTTTAGAAACCTAAACAAATGTTCCAAGAAAGAAAAATATCCATTGCCCAAGATGGAACACCTATTGCAGAAAGTCTCAGGGGCTAGTGTCATGTTATTTCTGGATGGCTTCTCTCAATACAACCAAGTTGTTGTGCACCTTGATGACCAAGAGAAGACTACCTTTACGACCACCTCAGGCACTTTCATATATGCTAAAATTCCATTTGGGCTGATGAATGCTGGGGCTACTTTTTAGAGAGCCATGGACCTAGATTTTGTAGGGTTGAAAGATAAATTTTTGCTCATATACTTGGATGACCTAACTGTTTGCTCTCATGGCCATCATGACCATTTTCAACATTTAAGGAAGGTGTTTCTGAAGTGCAAAAGGTATGGGATATCACTCAATCCTAAGAAGTCCTAGTTTGCACTCAGTGAAGGGAAACTCCTAGGTCACATAGTATCAGCTGAAGGTGTATATATTGATCTGGTAAGGGTGGAAGCAATCCACAATTTTTCCATACCGAGATAAAAAAAGGGACATTCAGCCCTTTTTAGGTAAGATAAAATTTTTTAGGAGGTTCATCCCTAATTTCTCCGAGCTGGTGAAGCACATAATAGTTATGCTGAAAAAGGATGCAAAAATAAAATGGACTGACCAGGTGTTAACACCCAAAAAGGGTTCACTACCTCATCTACCCCACTACATGGCTCATTTGTCCATTTTCCTACCATAAAACCATCTAAAAAGCCTCCAAAAGGCTTAAAATGCCTCCAAAAGGCCATAAAACCCTCTTTTCATCCAAAAAATATCCAAAATTCCTCCAAAAAAGCAAAAATCTACAAAAAGGAAGAGAAAAAATGTAAAATAATGAGGAAAATGAGGAAAAAACCCTAAACAGCTGAAACCCTAACCCTAAACCAGCACTCCACCACTATAAATAAGTGATGGAGATCCCTCATTTCATATCCACAATCACAAGTATCCTGCCTCTGCCAAAATTGCTCTTGAAACCCTAGCTCACCATTGAGCTATTTTCACCATTGAGAGCCCCTTTTGGCCCATTTCCACCATTGGAGAAAGAGAAGGAGTAGCTGGAGCTTGGAGCAACCTCTCGGATCAGCACAATAGGCTTCACCAACCTCCACATTGGAGGTCAGATCAATAAAAAATCATTCTTTACTTTTTGCTGTTTTGCTTCATGAACATGTTTAGATTAGTTTTTATTTCAGTTTAGCATCTTTTATTTTACATATTATTGAACTGCTACTAAGGAATCCATTATCCTTAGTAGGTGCTCATTCGCACAAGCTAGGGGTAAAACCCTAGCTACAGTTTTGGCGACTCCGCTGGTTTTTATTTTATTTTATTTCCTGTTTTGTCCTTTCGGCTGTCATTTTTGGCCACTGTCCCGACCACGTTTTTCAGGTCCTTTCCTGCGACTCGAACATGCCTGTTGGCCGTTTTACCCGCGTCCCGACCGCGCCTTTACATCTCTTAGCCACGACCCGACCGCGTCTGTCGTTTCTTTTCCTGCGGCTCGACTGCGAATTTTTCCCTATTTATTGCGTTTCGACCGCAGCTTTAGGCCAGACAGCCGCGACCTGCGCGCACCTGTTTCCTTCAAACCCGCAGTCCGACTGCGCGATTTCGCCCCAGACCCGCGATCTGACTTTTGCATTTGTTCCTGCTTTTGAACCCAGCCCCTTTGCTACCATTTTTTCTGCACCTGCACAGCCATCTGTTCTACCTGCAGTCCTACAGCCTTTTCTGCAACAACATTTTTGTCCCCCCTTACAGAATTTTTCAAAAAATTTTCAGCATTGTTTATTCAGAAAAATTTTGCATGGTAAAATTTTTTCATTCAGTATTATTTTTATTTAGGAAGTTGCCCCTGTGGCATGTGGCACTTCTCTGCTGGGTTCATAACCTCACGAGCACACAATCTGTCACCTAATTCAAAGTAAGACTTAAAAACTACTTAACTCAACCAACATTCTAACCCCACTTGGGGAACACAAGAGAATTTTTGTAGTTAGGTAGGATTGGGGGGATAGGCATCCAAAAACACCCCTCGGTTACTTACACTTGAGACATAGTTGTTGTCCAATAGGGAACCAAAATCCCCTAGTATTTTTTGACACGGTCACAACTGGTTTATCAGAGGGCCTCTCCCTTAGGAGGGTTGAAGTCGTGAGATTGGTTCCGGAGGCCTGAGTGGAATACCGAACTCCATTCAGTAACTGAAGGGATACCTTTCACAGTTCTTGAGATATCCCTGTATAGGGGTATTGCGGTTAAAGGACCAAACGACAGATTTACCTTTCTGGACGTGTCATGAACGGGGTATCTTAGTTGCCATTCTTCTAGGATTTGACTACCCGGTGTCCCTCCTGGTAGGGGGATACCTTAGCCACTTGGATTTCCTATTCATATTGTCTGACTTGGATTTCATCACCTTGCAGAGGATATGTATAGTTGAGTTAGAATACTTCTAGTTAGGTGTTTGCATGCTCCCTTACCTCCTTTTGGTCTAGTGAGTCCACCGTTTTTTATTTTTAGAAAACCTGCTGCTTGTTGGTATTCTGACCATTTTTTTTTGACACTCCACCTATTGTAACACGGCTGTTACAGTGGGTGTTTTGAGTTGATTGTTGGCCTAAGTGCCCTATTTTTTGAGCTCTCCTTCTGCACACTCGGTTGCATTAGGGTTTTTGAGATGTTTTGTAGTTACCTCAACCCATAGAGATTTGACACCATTTGTCACCATTGAGTCCCCGAGACATTCTCGGTGCCTCAGAGGCGAGCCCCCATAGCACGGTTCACTTGACACCACCCGTCCTCGACACAAATCATTATCACTTGATACAACTTATCATAGATCTCGAGCCTTGTCACTTGACTCCACTCGTCAGCGGCATAGGACTCCGTCACCAGATACTGACGCCCCTTATTTTACCTCTGATTCTGAGCCAGAGTCTGAGAACCCCCTTTACACTGCCCCTACTAGCCCCATGGCTGGCGTGACTCCCACTCCCATCTTGGTTAGGACCGTTGGTGGCACATCTACCACTACACTAGTTACCACACCTGCTATGGGTATGCCCTCCATGGGGCCCCCATTTACCGTTCCCCTCACGGCACCTATTCCCGCAGCAGGAATACCTATTCTCACTCCATCAGTGACTCATACCACCCATGGTGGTGCAGGTCCGTCCTATACCACCTTAGTTCCCCCACTTGGGGGCAAAATCCCTTAGATTACCCCTCCACTTGGGGGCATCAGCCCCAACTTAATCCAACCCACTACCGTGTCACATTCTTCGTCCAGTTTTCCATTCATGGCTAGCCTCAACCTACCTGACCTAGCCAGATTAACCAATGACCCCATCCGACACGACCCTACGTGGCCTCACATGCCCACCAAGCTCCCCTCTGACATCCCTAAGTTCGAGGGCAAGGCAGGTGAGGACCCACAAAACCATATCATGTCCTTCCATCTATGGTGTTCCTCCAACTCCATAGTAGACGACTCTATTCGCCTCCATTTATTACAGCGCACTTTCACTGGCTCTGTTGCCAAGTGTTATATCGAACAACCCCATGGAACTCATGCCACCTTTACTTCCCTTGCCTCGACCTACCTGAAGTTCTTCCAGTTACTTGTCCGCTATGACGCAGGCGTTGAGATCCTACTATCATGCAGACAAAACACAACTACCCACATCACGGACCACATTCATGAATGGCGTCGATGCCATAGTTTATGCAAGATCAAGTTAGATGACCGGATCTTCCTAGATTGGTTCCTCAAATCCCTCCTTCCTATCATTGCTAAGGATGTAGCATCCAAATGACCCCAGTCTGAAGAAGAGGCCATCCTTAAGGCCCAGGAATTCGATCTCATTTACGGCCAGTCAGGTTATCTCTATACCATTATACCTGATGCCCCTCGCGACAATTTCTCCCAGCACGATGCGCCGGGGGAATCCCATGCTGCCGACGGCATCATTGGCCGTGTCTCTTTGCAGCCTCAACCATTTTCCATAGCTCGTCCCACCCCTGGCCCTGACCCTTCGCGGGCTACCTCACAGTCTGGAGCAATCAACCCGTATGCTCCCATGACACATCACCACCATTCCCATGGATCGTCATGTCCACCTCAGTTTTTTGGTCATATGACTCCCACTTACCCCCCCACCCCCTGGTCGCACCTCAGCCTTACTATCACCAACAGGCTGCACCAGCTCCTGCGCCGTCACAAGCCCAAATCGTTTACTACCTGCCACATCCAACCCCTGCGGCAAACCCACAACCCGCTCCACAGCACTATCAGCAACACCCTCAGGTTGCTGCACCTATGCAACCTCCACCTACATATCATCCACCGCAGCCTGCTCTAGCCCCTGCGCAACCTCAGAATCCACCTGCTGTCCATGGGCAAGTTTATGCTCAATAAAACTAGCAGCAAAACCAGAACAACCAACGCAACCAGGGCCAACAAAACCGCGGCAGAGGCCGAAATCGTGGGAACAACTAACCGACTGAGCAAGCTGGTCAACACCCTATTCCCCCCACTAGTAATAATGCGGCCCCTGCTAACCAAAACCCTGATCGCCCGCCCAAGCAGGCTAAACACCCTAATTTGCGAACAAACTACCCTTGTTCTGTTTGCGGGGTCTATGGCCACTACACACATTTTTGTCCACATATGGAGCGGGTTCAGCAACTTTGGGCTGCTGATGTACAACGCCAAGGGCAGACAACTCCTCAAGCACCGCCCAACCCGCCACAACCTCAGCAGCCACCTTTGGTGCTGCAAAACCCCTTACCAACCCAAGGCGTAGTGAACACCCAACCGTTGGCTCCCCCTAAAGCTAACACGCCCATCCAACAAATCACTTACACTGCTCCTGATCAACCCACACTTGACTCAGGTACCCACTACTTGTTGATGATGTCCTCCGATGAGATCAAAGACCCGGCAGAACCAATATGGCTCCACCCCTGAAGCCCCTCCCACCGATACACCTACTAACGCTCATCCCCCTGATCAGGCGTTACGTATACCTCCACCTCCACTAGATGGCACTCCCAAAGTGCCCTGTTTCCCACTTCGTCGGATCAACAATAACCCCAATGCGCGGGCTGCGTCAAAATACAACATTGTCGATGACTTAGCCCAATCCCCCACAGCCATGTCTGCGTTAGAAGTCTTAAAAAACTGTCCTTCGCAGTGCAAGACTTTACTCTCAGCCATTGGGGCTATCGATCCAAATGATTTGCAGTTAATGGCATTTGATTTGGACCAATCCGAACCTCGCCTGCCTTCCACTTTGGCATTCCAAGTTTCTGTTTCCATTCGGAATTTTGTCGTCCATCGATGCATTATTGATGAAGGTGCTTCTACATGTGTCATGCCCACCTCCATCTGGCAGAAAATGGGATCCCCCCCTCTCCAGCAGTCCTCTACTGTGTTGCGAGCCTACGACGGCCATTCAGCTCAACCACAAGGCCTATTAACTAACGTCCCCCTCCAGCTGGCTGGGAAAACCGTCCTCATAAACATCGAGGTTATCAATGCAGAGCTTGATTATAACCTTTTACTTGGCCGCAGCTACATGTATGCCATGCGGGAAGTTGCTTCTACTGTTTTTCGTACCATGATGTTCCCCCATGAGGGACGTGTGGTCAAGGTTGACCAACTCACTTACCATGACCCCAATGCCCCCGCATCACCCGAAAATGTTCTCCCCATGATTGAACAACCTGTTTCGGGTGCCACCACCTCATTTGTTTCTTCTCTAGGGACTGGCGTTTACTCTGATGCACCAATGACCTCGACCTTCCCATCTATTCCATCGCTGTCACCTGCCACTGAAGTGTCCGACCTATGTACCCTGTCCCATAACACGCGAACTCCTACTACTCAACCGCCCTTGTTGCCTCAACCCCCTTTGGTACC
>LPNX011053575.1:52580-74774 GCA_001517045.1 Pseudotsuga menziesii
ATCCTGATCTCCCCGAGTATAGAGTAGCTCTCTTTGAGATGAACAATCTGGATCTTGAGACGACACCCCTCACCATTGAGGAAATCCATTCCCCGGTCTCTTCCCATTCTGGAGAGGTTAATACCATTTATATGATCTCTTCCGTCACTACTCCCTTGTCAACTGATTTGATGACACAGATATTCCGTACTGATGAGGAGATCCTCGAGGCTCTCACTGCCCCAGATTATCCCTAGGATGACATGCACCACCGTTCCTACTTCCTCCCAGATGAACCCTCCTCTAACACTTCTCCTCAATTTGCAATTGAATCCAAATACTTCCTTCCCCCTAAGGTCGACTGGTTCAAGGACCCTATTCCTACTCCTGACGCCTTTGAAGAGGGTAACATGGCCAATATCTCACCTGTCATCAAAATTGATATCGCTTCCCCCGGAGGCACCCCCGAACTCATCGCTTTAGGAGCATCTTGCACTGAGCAGGAGATTGAGGAATACAAAACACTCTTCAAAGAATTCTGTGATGTCTTTGCCTGGTCCTATACCAAAATGCTTGGTCTTGACCCTGCCATTATAGAGCACCACATTGACACATGGCCTGATGTACCCCCTGTTCGTCAGAAACAGTGTCCCATTCATCCCTCAAAATCCCAGCTGTCAAAACGAAGATTGAGAAACTTCGCACGGCAGGATTCATTTATCCTATTGCCTATACCACCTGGGTTTCAAACCCTGTTCCTGTCAACAAGAAACAAGGCACCCTTAGAGTATGCACTGAATTCCGAGACTTAAACCGCGCCTGTCCCAAAGACAATTTCCCTACGCCATTTATTGACCAGCTCATTGATGCGTGTGTGGGGCATGACGTCCTCTCGTTCATGGAAGGTTTTTCCGGATACAATCAGATCCAAATCCGAAAGGAAGACCAGTACAAAACCGCTTTTACTACCCCATGGGGCACCTTTGCCTATCGCGTCATGCCTTTTGGCCTAAAAAATGCTGGTGCCACATTCCAGCGGGCCATGACCTATTGCTTTCATGATTTGGTCCATATCCTGCTCGTCTACCTTGATGACCTTACAGCTCGTTCCCGAAAATGATCAGACCACCTTACTGACCTTCGGCAAGTTTTTCTGCGTTGTTGCAAATATCAGATCCGCTTGAACCCACACAAGTGCGTCTTTTGCATTTCGGCAGGCCGATTGTTAGGTTTCATTATTTCCCAAAAAGGAATTACTGTTGATCCCCTAAAATTCCAAGCCATCTTAGACCTTCCCTCTCCTCGCACGCTCCAGTAACTCCAAAGTCTGCAAGGGCGATCCAATTTTCTTCGACGCTTCGTTCTTGATTACGCCACAACCGTTCATGGTTTCTTGTGCCTGCTCCGTACCCACATACCCTTTGTCTGGGACGAACAGGCAGAAGCTGCGTTCGAAGGCCTCAAGAAAGCTCTCACACAAGCCCCCTTGATCTCCCCTCCGGATTTCTCTCAGAACTTCATCCTCTATGTCTCAGCATCTGAGCATGCTGTGTCCGAAGTCTTGGTTCAAGAAGACACCTCATGCCAAGAGCATGTAATTTACTATGTCAGCCAGACCTTGTCCGGCCCACCCCTACGTTACCCATATGAGGAGAGACTAGCCCTAGCAGTGGTATTTTCCATCCAAAAATTGCGACACTACATTTTACTTAGTCACACCACAGTCGTCGCCGACTCTAACCCCATGGTATATCTCTTAAACCGGCGTCTCCTGCAAGGTCATGTGGCTAAATGGGTCATTATCCTCCAGGAATATGACCTCACGTTCCGAACACCTAAGAGCACTAAAGCCCTTCCACTTGCCCAGCTCATCACCGATCTCCCTTCCTTCATCCCGGCCCCACCTATCTCCGAGGAGTTCATTAGAGAGAATTTGAGGTCAAAAATGGGCCTCAAAAGGACCAAAATGTACTATAAAAATCAACCAATTACATTCTAGTAGATGACATCATCCCCCATGGTTGAGGTGGCATTGCATGAGTTAAGAATGCTTATTTGTCACGTTTTCTATGGTGGATGAAAACCCATAGTTAACCAAGGTAGTGGTACAAGTACTTTTAAGTCATAAAGTGAAGTACTCACAATAAAAGTCATTTCACACTTTCTCATAAAATAATATTATTGTTATTTTCAAGTAAAGTACACAAAATTCACTTTCTCATAAAATAATATTATTGTCATTTTCAAGTAAAGTACTCATAATTCATAAAAATGTCTTTTCACATTTTTTTATAAAATAATATATTGTCATTTTCATGTTTTTTAATTTTAAATTATATATTCACTCAATTGTATTTAGTATCATAATGTCAAACTAATATATATATATATATATATATATATATATAATAAATCTTGTACTTTTAAAATAAATTAAATTCATGAATGATATTTATATGAAAAAAATATGTTAGTTATGCATATAAATTAAATTCATTTTTGTTTAATTTTATTTACAAGTTCAATACAAATAAATGCTAAAGGGCAATATTTTTTTGGGAATTTACAATGAATCTTAGTCACATCATTGTAGAGTTATTTTATTAATTTTATTTATTATCAATTTAGAAAAGTAACTCAACCATGGTTATTTATATTGTGCATAAAAAGTAGTGTAGGAGATGAGTTGTCATATATACCTACCCCATAAAACCCCTAACTCATAATATTTTAATATATCTTATATTTTTGTAGTACATCTCTTAGGAGGCCCATTTTTGACCTCAAATTCTCTCTAATGACCCGATAATCACTTTTTCACTATCTCGTCCGATGACCTGTGGTACGGTGATATCTTGTTATACCTACACACGCAGAAGTTCTGACCCACCGTCACTCGTAATTAACGTCGTCGTATCCGTCACCAGGCCTCTCGCTACCTCCTCTTAGGAGATGTCCTTTACCGGCGAGGAGTCGACACAATTCTTCGTCGTTGCCTTACACACGAGGAAGCTGAACAGGTCCTTAATGATTGTCATAGCAGTGCCTGCGGTGGCCATTTCTCAGGGATGGCCACTGCCCAAAAGGTCATCCACGCCGGATACTTCTGGCCCACACTTTTCACCGATTGCATCACTGTGGTCAAGCATTGCCATAACTGCCAACTTTTTTCCCCCAAGGCCCAGACACCACCTGCTCCATTACACCCAGTCGTCACCGTTGGTCCCTTTTGCAAGTGGGCCATCGACTTCATGGAGTGTATACCCCCATCTGCTAACAACCATAAGCACATCATTGTCGCCATTGATTACTTCACCAAATGGGCGGAATCCATGGCTACCTTCAACTGTACTGCTGACACCGCTGCCCGTTCCTTCTTTAACCATGTTATCACTCGATTCGGGGTCCCTAAACAGTTGGTCTCAGACCATGGATCACACTTTGAAGATTCTGTTTGGCGCGAGCTCTCCACCTTTCTCAAGTTTGAACACCAATTTTCCTCGGCTTACTACCCTCAAGGGAACGGTCAAGTCGAAGCTGTTAACAAAATACTGAAAACCATACTCCAATGCACTGTTGATCGGCATAAGTCCAATTGGCACCATATGCTATTCCCTGCCTTATGGGCTTACCGTACCTCCACCAAGACCGCCACTAGTTTTACCCCGTTTCATTTAGTTCACGGTGTAGAATCTGTCCTCCCCATTGAGTGTCAGATACCTAGGGGTAAAACCCTAGCTACACCAGGAAAGAAGGTATTTCGAAGACATCAAGAAGGATATCATGGAGGCCCCAACCCTAATTAGTCCTGACTATACCAAGAGTTTTTACATCTTCTCTTTTGCATCCTATGACACAGTGGAAGCTGTGCTGTTACAAAAATATACTGAGGGTCTTGATCATCCAATTGCATTTTTCAGAAAAACCTTGAGAGATGTTGAGCTAAAGTATGATCCAATTGAGAAACAAGCTTATGCTGTCATTAAGTCATTGAAAACTTTCAGAATTTACATTCTCCATGAAAAGGTCCTTGCATATGTCCCTTTAGCTGCTGTGAAGGATGTTTTGACTCAGCCTGACATTGATGGCAAGAGAGATAAGTGGTTTTCCAAGCTCATTGAGTTTGATATAGAGGTTAAACCCACTAAGCTAGTAAAGTGACTAGGTCTGGCCAAACTCATGGCTAAGGAAAACTGTGAACTAATGGGGATAAACTTCACCGGTGTCAAATTAGCAAAAGTGCAGACTATGGTAGCAACAGAAGTAGATCAAGATCAAAATGACATTCCACCAGTAGCTGAAAACCTGTCTTCATGTGAGTGATACTCAGGTATTATTCATTTTTTGCATAAATTAGAAGTTCCTCCTGATCTCACTCCTAATCAAGCATGAGCTCTTAAGTTAAAATCTGTTAAGTTTTGCATAATTGACAAACTGCTGTACTGGAAAGATCAGTCTGGAATTTTGTTGATATGTCTAGATAAAGAAGAAGCAGAGCAATTCATGCATCACTTTCATTCCAGCACATGTGGGGGCCACCACTATTGGAAAACCACATCCCACAAGATCCTAAGAGAAGGATACTATTAGCTAGTCATTTTTGCTGATGTATGCACTTTTGTAAGGGCCTATGACCAGTGCCAAAGATTTATAGGGAATCCCTATCTCAAATCCTTTCCCCTTAGGCTGATTGTGGTGAATGGGCATTTCCAGCAATAGGGTCTGGATTTCATAGGTGAAATAAATCCATATTCCAGTGGGAAGCATAAATGGATCCTAGTAGCCACATATTACTTTACCAAATGGATAGAGGCAGTACCCATCAGGAATGCCACTCATCAGGTCATCATGAGAATTTTATATGAGAATATCTTTAGCAGGTTTGGCTGCCCAGTAAGGTTAGTAACTGATAATACACCATATTTCAAACTTGGGGCATTAGTTAAAATGTGTGAGTCAATGGGAATTCAACTAGTGCATTCCACATCCTATTATCCTCAAAGAAATGACCTGGCTGAGTCACCCAACAAAAGCCTAGTTAGGATCATCAGAAAACTACTGGTTTGTAAACACATAGGAAGCACATCCAGAGGTTTGTAAACTCTTCCAAGATGTTGGCTGCTACAGATTCTATGAGAAGATACAAGGTTCCCATCAACAGGTGGTTGAGGCATTTTCCCTCTCATTTGATGGTTCAAAGGCAGTTATAGGAAAGGAGGAGTTTCACATAGATGAAACCCTAATCACTAAGGTGATTGAACTCCCTTTCACAGGAGAAAAATGGTTCAAGACCACCATACCAAAATATGTAGAGTTTAGGTCTTACCTAAAGCTTGAGCATAGAGGAGTGGTGTGGAAGAAGAGTGTTCCATCATCCTGGTTGGAAGAGACGTGGCAACAACTGCTAAAGGCCATTGTGGTTTACCTAACATGTGAAGGAAGATATAACAGAGCCATGATCTACCATTTCAAGTTAATGAACCACTTCACAGGTAAAAGCCCACTAAAATTACCCTTTTACTTACACAGAAGTCTGGGAAAGATGGCACACAAAGTGAAATCCCAACCAACCAAGATTGCTGACCGATTGTCCCACCATGGCCTCATCCAACTGTTGATCCAATAGTTTCTAAAAAGAAGGAATATGGCATGGCATTATTTTTTGTTTTGGAATGGATTTGAGACAGGCCTTCAGCCAGAAGAGAAGGGGAAGTCTCTTGCCAAAAAGTCCAACACACCAAGCAGTGGGAGAAGAAAGAGGAGGGATATATCCCCAGTAGCAATAGAACAACCTCCCTCCTCTTCCAAGGCCAAGAAGGTAAAAAGGAACTTGGAATTAAGTGAGAAGGTCCAGGAGGTTGAAAATCACAATGAAAATATTTTTAATCTACCCTACTCAGATTTTGAAGAGGATCAAGAGGAAGGTGCAGACCTAGCTCTACATATTGTAGTTGTGATTGAAGAGCTACCATCCCCCACACCAAAGGAGCAAGAGGAACTGACAGAGAAAGCTTCCTCCAACAAGCCTAAAACTCAAAAGATAAGTCAATTACTGAGGAAAATTTATGAGATGGAGATTTTGGAAAGGGAAATAAAGAAAAATAATGCTGCATTAACCAGCCGAAACAAGCTACTACATAAGTTTTACCTAGAGCAGAGAGAAAGATGTATTTTCTTAAATGGACTGAATACAAGGTACCTAAAAGACAATACTAGATTGTACAGGATGATTAGGCTCCAAAGACTACAGCTGAAGGAGGCCAAGGAAAACCCTAGCAGCCACCCCACGTTGAAAACCCTAGCTGAAGCTACAGTTAGCCTTCAGCCTCCAAAAACTAGCTAGGTTGTTGTTAACCTTCCTAGCACAGAGCCTGCTAAAGAAGAAAGCTGAGCAGACCAACCTGAAAGGACATTTTTGAAAAAACCTAATAATTTTTGGAAAACAGGGCTTTTGGTGGCTTGGGCAGACGCTAGGGCAGTTCATTAGCCACTAAAAGCACCACTTTCGACAATTAATGGTTCCTATAGTCTGGCCTTTTAACCACCAAAAGTAGATAGAGGCTTAAAATTGAATTTTGGCTCACAGGGCCATTTTTTGGCGAATATAGATGGTTCAAGGACAAATTTTGAAGGTGAAAGATGCAGAAGAAAGCATTAGGAAAGGTCTGTTTCAGTTTTACTATGACATAACAAGTGGAAAAGGTCACCAACACCTAGCTGTCAAAAGAAAATAGTGACTTAAATAGCAGAGGGCTAGTAGCAGTGTTTTCCAGTAGTTACCTCAGTTATCTAAAGGTTCATACAGTGAAATAATTCTTCAGTTAGTTAGACAAGTAGTTAGTTAGGGTTTTTTAACCTAATTTGCAAAAAACTATTATTTTGTTTATTTTTTGTAAAAACAGATCCAAGTTTTCAGGATCTATATTTTTTGTAAAGGGTATAAATCCTAAGACTTATTTTATGGAAAAGGTTCGACTTCGAGGAATTGTAGACCATACTATTGTCATCTTCTCATTTTGATCATGATTTAATATAAGCTCTTTTGTTATCATTTGTTCAGCTTCCATTTCTGTCTTTTCTGTGCTTATGCTTGAATGTGTTATTCAGGTTATATTCAAGTTAATTAATGACTGATAGCTATCACCCTATTGACATGTTAATGTGATTTGAATTATAAGTACCATCCTTATCATGATTTATCCATTGATATGCATATGTTTTGTGTGTAAATCTGCCAACTTGATGTGTTCTCCATCCCTACACCTTATTGTCAACCTTTGAATAGTGGTAACTAAAAGCCTTGTACCTGATTGAGTTTCATGCATGTCTTGAGAGTGGAAGGTCATATAGGTCATTTGACTTGATCCATATTAAAAAACCCCCAAAAATATTGTAAGTTACCATGCATCCTCTAGCTGCAACGTAGAGGAGTTTCCTGGAGTGACAACACAGCCTACGTTATTTCATCTGTAGTTGCGTCATCCTTTCCATAAAGTATATTCTCTCAAATGCTCATTGCAATAATACAAGTTCTTGATTTACTAGATCAATCTGCCCCATCAACCATTTCAACTCCAAGATTTTAATGTCATTCCCATCCAACATCACCTTTTTTATCCTCATTCTTCATGCAAGATCACACTACAACTAAGCTTGACCTACATTTTGTTTCCCTTTTTTTTCTTTCAATTGAGGTTATTACTTTGATACTTGGTCTTCTTGTTAGGATTATTAATCCTCCCTTGTCCAAATTTGGTCATATGTCTAAATCGGGAGTCATGTCTAAATCGGGAGTCCATCCAGTCTATTTATAGTCATTAGCACCATTGGTTAAACTTGACCTAATTGGGGCACATGTTTCAGTTAGCTAAGTGTGGGGAACACTAATTGAGGCTCACTGCCACTTATTGCACTTGATTGCATAAGTTTAGGAGTCTCCTAGATCAATCCCTACAATTTAGGAAGCAACTAGGAGTGCCGAAACCAACCAAGGTTAGTTCACTTCCATTAATGACTAGTCAAGCCAAGTTAACAGTCAGTTAACCATTATTTAATACTAAATGTAACACTTGGTTGTGTTTTAGAACTCCGGTTATGATTTAGACAAGGACAGTTAACTACTGGATCCTCCGATAGTGATTTAGACAAAGTCTTGGTTACCTACAGCAAAGTCTTGGTTACCTACAGTCAAGTAAGTCTAATCAATTCGAACTTCCTCATGTGGATTCGAATTGCTTGTGGCTATTAAATCCATTTTACATTATTGTAATTATCATCTGAATTACTTTTTTGATTAATGAAAGCATTCACAGCTGCAAGCTTTTTGCACTGTTTCATTCTGCAATTGCTGAGTAAATTGTGAGATATTCTTTGTGAGTTTTGTTTTTTGTCTACAGATCTATATGCTCAAATTTACATGGTATTATATCCTCGGTGGACAAGACTCCTCTCCTCCTCAGATCTCCAACCAGATCACTTTGTTTGTTTGTTTTTAATGTTGAAAGCTCTTGTGAATTAGATAACAAGGCCCAAGCTGTTTGTGCCCTTAAGGGAATTCTCAAAAATGAAGAGGAGCACGCAGAAACCATGGTGGAAGAGGGAGCTTTTCCGTTTTAACTGAACAACTTGAAATTATTTCCCAAATTTAAAGCAACGATCGTGATGGCGTTCCTGCAGATGTCAAGATCTTGGAAGAGTGCACTTTGACCCTCTTGAAATCGCTTGCCAGAAAGAGCGATTCAACTCGGATAGACATAATCCAAGAAGGAGCGATCCCCCACTTTCTTTGTTTATTAAAAATAAAACACTGCCATGCTGACAACGAGTTGCCCCTTCGCATCCACCGCCTTGTTCTGAAAATTTTAGAATCGCTCTAGCCTCGAGTCCTGAGAAAGCAGTGAAAAATATTCCTTCAATCGCGGGATTTGATCTGTTGATCTGTCGACCGCAATGGCGATGGAAAAATATTAGTATCGCGCGAGGGAGTTCCTCATGCCAGGAGAGTTATGGCATGAATCCAAAATAATTTCAATAAGATTAAAAAAAGGCGACGTAGTGGAGCATAAAAACTTGACGTATTCGGAAATGGAGAGACATGGTGAACGTTCTTCTTACCGATCAGAACCATACTGCCACTGAATTTGCATTGGAGTTGCTGTTGCTTGATCATGGGGTGCAACTCTCAGCGCTTCGTATCATAAGTAGAATTGCAGAGGATGCGCATTATAGTTTTGAATTAACTGGCTCCTCCAGATTTCTCACTAGTCAGCTTACGACCATGTTTTCTTCCAAGCACGTTGATATCCGGTGGGGCACGGCCTCTGCTGTCACTTTGTTTGTTTGATTGTGTGACAGGTTATCAGGTTTTCTTACAACATTCGCTACAAGCAACCTCTACTTCTCATTACATTCGCTACAGCAGCTCAGTTCTTCCTATTACTTCGAAATGGCTCATCAAATAGAGCCTCTCACTCCCTTCAACTATCACCAGTGGAAGGAAGACATGAAAATATTGCTCTGCACCAAGCATCTCTTCAGACTCGTAGAAGAAACAGAGGAAGAGACAGAATCAGATAAAGACAAAGCTAAGTACATGAACAGGCTTGATGAATCCATTGGACTCATGCAATTCTTAGTCTCTAAGGATCTTTAATTTCACATCCAAGACTTGGACACTCCCAAGGAGGTTTGGGACAAGCTTGATTCTTTGTTTGATAAGCATGATGAGATGAGGATCCATCAGCTAGAAAATGATCTGATTACTCTCAATCCATCAGACTTCGAATCTCTAAATGAATTCTTCTCAAAGTTCAAGAACCTGATATATCAGTTGAAGCAATGCAACGTGAAGAAGGATGAATATCAGCTCATCCTTGCTATTCTCACAAAGCTCAATTCAGACTACTCAGTCTTTGTATCCACCTTCCAAACAGTAAGGATCACTACTCCAAATTGGAAGATTCCCACTCTTAATGCTTTCATTCAATCTCTTATTTCTGAAAATGATAAATTGATCCAAATGGGGATCATTCGATCTCCCAAAGATCTATCTCTTGTTTCAAGAGGAGATAAGGTAGCGAATGACAGAGGGAAGCAAATAGATGAGTCTGAACAGTCAAAAGAACCTTCAGGTTTGAAGAGAAGCAAGAAGAATGGCAAAGGCAAGGTCCTCTACCCTTATTGTGGAAGGGGCTTCCATTCAGAAAGCTCCTATATGAGAAGACAACTTGATGAAATGGCTCTTCTTTTGAAAAGGCACAACATTTCTGTACCTACTAGCGCAAGGAAGGAATACTCTAAAGAAGAAGAAGAAGAATACACAAGGAAAGGACATGCACTGAAAGCTTGCTGCACATCAACACCTGCCTTTCTCATTGATTCTGGAGCTTCCAACCATATGGCTGCATCCATAGAATATTTCTCTTCTTTTCAGTCCTTTGATAGTCCTAATATTCAGATGGGAAATAATAGTAAAATCCAAACCAAAGGGAAGGGTTCTATCCAACTTGAACATGGAAGGTTCAAAGATGTGTTGTTTGTTCCCTCCCTGACTTCAAACCTGTTATTTGTCTATAAGATGACCCATATTGGATCTCCAAAGCGAGTGATCTTTGGTCCTGACTCAGTGGAGATCACAGATATCTCTACTGGGAGCATCATAGACAAGGGTATTGCGAATCATGCTTCAAAAGCATATGAGTTTTCACATTTCATGCCTCCTTCAGAACTAGTGCACTCTCAGCAGCCACCTGCAAGGGAAGGTAAAAACATTGCATCTACTTCTTTTACAGCTTCTACTAGTATTGCAGATCCATATATATTAGTTTATGACATTAATATTCAGGGTGACTCAGATCTAGATTCAGTCCCTACTTCCAAACTAGAAGCTAGGAAGATGACTAGAAACTCAACTGACACTCAGAAAGGAAAGACTCTTGCGCTATGCCATACTATTTTGCCTCCTTCAGAGAGATGCAATATACTTCCTGTAAGATTCAATATGGCAAGGGATCAGTCCTCCTACATTCAGAATAATGGATATGATCATACACCTCTTCATTCAGCAAGAGACAAAGGTTACATTCCTCCTTCCTTCCATCATCAGTTTTGGAGAAAAAGGAGAAGTCTACATGCCAAGCCCCAGAATAACTGTGCACAGCACACCATGCATGCTGCTTCACTACCTCACAGAGATGAATATTGCAGCAACATATTTTCAAGTTTTTCAAACTTGAGACCTGATTCTACCTGCTTAGATAGAAGGAGGGATTTTTCCCATGTCGTTTTTTCCCTAGTTACTTGTATTAAGCAGTTACTTTATTTTACTTGATGTAATGGGTGACCTATGGTCTTAGTTACCAGGGCCCACAGTTTGTCCAAGTTAGCATTTAGGGAAGGTGTTAGGATTATTAATCCTCCCTTGTCCAAATTTGGTCATATGTCTAAATCGGGAGTCCATCCAGTCTATTTATAGTCATTAGCACCATTGGTTAAACTTGAGCTAATTGGGGCACATGTTTAAGTTACCTAAGTGTGGGGAACACTAATTGAGGCTCACTGCCACTTATTGCACTTGATTGCATAAGTTTAGGAGTCTCCTAGATCAATCCCTACAATTTAGGAAGCAACTGAGAGTGCCGAAACCAACCAAGGTTAGTTCACTTCCATTAATGACTAGTCAAGCCAAGTTAACAGTCACTTAACCATTATTTAATACTAACTGTAACACTTGGTTGTGTTTTAGAACTCCGGTTATGATTTAGACAAGGACAGTTAACTACTAGGTGCTCCGATAGTGATTTAGACAAAGTCTTGGTTACCTACAGCAAAGTCTTGGTTACCTACAGTCAAGTAAGTCTAATAAATTCGAACTTCCTCATGTGGATTCTAATTGCTTGTGGCTATTAAAGCCATTTTACATTATTGTAATTATCATCTGAATTACTTTTTTGATTAATGAAATCATTCACAGCTGCAAGCCTTTTGCACTGTTTCATTCTTCAATTGCTGAGTAAATTGTGAGATCTTCTTTATGAGTTTTGTTTTTTGTCTATAGATCTATATGCTCAAATTTACACTTCTATCACATAAATTTGTTCTTTGTTTGGATGGGCCAGTGCTCACTGCATTAGGGCATGAGAATCTCTTTTTTGTTGTATCACATGCTTCAAATCCTCTTTTATCTAGAGAGCAGGTAGAGCTATTCTCTAGAATTTGAACAATAAATTTGTTTGGTGTGTTATTTTTTTAGTAGCATCTATTTATAAATTCACAGTGTACATCAATTTGCATCTCAAATTTGTTAGAACTATGGCTATGGATCCAGGTTCTTGGTTTTATTGTGTATAACATTTCTAAAAATACTTGCCCTCTCTCTGGTCAGATTCCTTTAAGTCCTGGTTCTCATCTCATGTGGCTTGGATTCAGTGAAGAAGGCTTATTAAGTTCATACAATTCTGAGGTATTGAGCTCCTAAATACCTGATTTTAGGGACATCCTGTTCTATAAGTCAAATTTCATATGTTGCACTTTTGGAGCCTAACTGGGTGAGGCATGCAAGGGAATTTAAGAGTGTTCGCCAATGTATACAATGGGTGTTGGGTGCATATTTTTAGGTACAAAATTTATGCTCATTGTAATATGGGAGATTGAGAGGAATCTTGATATGTGAAACATCTTTTTAATTTCGATAATATAATTGACACTCATACCATGCTTTTGAAAAATTCTTGTGATGTACACAGTGATGTGAGAGAAAGGAAATCAGAAATTGAAAGTATCTAGATGGTGGGACTAAACAACACATAGGTTTTTTTTGTTGTCTGCAAATTGCCTGATACCTATCCACATGTATGAAATAAAACTATCTTTTCATAACTTTTAGTTTCTCTAAGAATACATGTAAAAGCTTCCACCATTAATTTCACTATTGATATTCTGTTATATCTCAGGTATCCCCAAAGCCAATCTTGAGTGTCCTGAACTTGTCATTACCTTTAGCATGTTCAGCTCTTGGAGCAAAGGACCTAGGAAATGAATACCTTAGAGGTAGTTTAGTTCTTTCACAGGTATGTTGTATGATCTGTGATCCTATTTACATAATTTTTAGAGTTATATAATGAGACACTGTGATTGAAAATGTTGACCTAGTTTAGTATATATATACAATATAAATGAACATTGTAGATGCAAAAGAAAGTTGAATATGCTGCAACATATAAACGTGAAAGTAATATGGAGGAGGACAATATTTTTAAGATGGAAGCTGCACTTTATCGTTTCCTTTTACATCTTATAGCAAATTGTTGGAAGGGTGAGTTTCCATTTTATACCATATAGTATTTTCAAACATAACTCTGCGCTCAGTGGCCACCTTTGTTTGCCATGACTTGAGAGGTCCACACTATGCGCTTCAAACTTAATCAAGTAATATAGTGAATCCTTTGACCTCTTTCCCTTATATTCTTTGTTACCCTCAACAACCAAGTAGCAACTCCACTCACCCCATCCTTTCTACTAGTGGTGGTTGGGACAATTGCATGGTAGCATGATGTCTCACTCTACCATTGCACTACTAGAAATGTTTTTGCATTTCTTCCTTCAAAATTGGACAAACGATAAGATATTCAATTACCACATCTTTAATTATTCCTTGAAAATATGCTCAAGAAATTTGAAGTTCGAACCACACTAGCTTCAGATATTCTGAAAGTAGAACAATTTCAGTCTAGATAACTTGAAAAAAATTGAGGACCTACTTAAACAGAAAGTTGCAATACTTTTTATGTGTCTACTTGTACCATTCTTCCACTAACTAAATTTCAAGAACTTATGGTTTGATTGATTAATATCTAAAAATAGTCTTCACATGGTTTGAATCAACTTCACTACCTTCCCACATCTTCCATATTTTTTCTAGCTTACCTTATTGTATAAATTTTTTATCCTTGCAAATCCAACCCTATTTGTTAGACCATTTTGCACAATTAATTTCTGCAAAATCTTAATTTTATTTAATTCCATAACTTACAGAAATGATTTATTATGAAGTATAAACTTATCTAAATACATTTATTTATTTTCCTCTTTTTTATTGTGTAGAGTTACTACTTCGGAATCACAGTAATACTTTCCCCTTCAAAAGTTCAATTTCAACCATGAAGTTCATGTTATTCATATTCCATTCATATAATAGTTGAACATAATCTACCAAAGAAATAGTATTTTGAAAACTTAATGTACATATTCTGTGTATACGAAGAACTTATTGTCCTTCAACTTAGTATAAATATTCAACATTGCAAATTGGCAGGAAACCAGCAAAGCATCTGGCAAAAATCCGAAGTATTTATCTTGACAAGAGGAGGAGCTAGAAACTAGTGGGGGGTGAGCAAGGAAAATTCCAAACAGATATTGGTGGAGGGAAGGAAGGCCTTGCACCTGAAAAGGATGGGAAATTTTGTAGATCCATAAACTCTCTCTATGTCTTTCGTGTCATTTTCATTGACTGATTTTGTATAGATGTATAAGGCTAGAGGCCTTGCATGTTGGATTTTTCTTAGTATATGTAAGATATTGGTGCAGTGCTCAGAAGTTACAGATGTGATTTTGGATCCATCTTCTACTAGTAGATTAATATTTTTCAGAAAAAAAAATCCTATAATGTTGCATAGTATGTTGTATTGGCCACAATTCTTAACTTTTCTACAAAGTTAACAGTTTCCCTACAAAAAGAAAGTATAACATAGGAAAATGGGAGAAATTAGTGCTTTAAAAGATGCTAGTAAGGATAAACCTTAATCAACCTATTATTTGGACACTATTATCAAGGACATATGTGAAGAGAAATCCCATGGATAACTTTCATCCATAAGAAATTAATTCAATTAGAAAATTTAACACAATAAGTTTTCCCCAGGTTTAGTACTATATCAACAAAACTACAAGTAATGTCATCTATTTTTGCACTCAAGTATTACTTAAAATCTCACTAGGTTTTAAAGAGAAAATACAATCTTAACCCACATAATCTTCTTCTCATGATAGAGGTGCTTTTGAACTGACATTTTAAAACCAACTAGTATCTTAAACCACTTTATTGACCCACCCATGGTATGGACATTCGAATACCACTGATTAATAATCTAAAAACTGCCATGAAGGAAAGAACATAATAAATCCTTGTCCATTTAACAAACTATTTCAGATAATTGTGGTATTCAAAGTAACTACATGAAGATGCAATAGCTTAAAATACACATAGATGCACTTATTTATCTTGGAATTTTGTGGATGTATAGTATTTCTAAACAAAATCTCCAACATGGTAACAAGAAACAATAGGTCCTTAAATTTGTGTACCAATTATCTTACAAAATTAAATGGTAAAACATAAATTTTCTTCTACCGTAAATTTATGTCTTAAACTCACTAGAGGGATGACCTTATTATTCACAAACTCATGTAACACTAGAGTCAATATTAATTCTAATTTCGGTTTAATAATGTTGGAATTTTTCATCAAGATAATATTAGATCAACCATTTTTCATGGGAGGCACAATTTGAGTATTAAATTGCTCACAATGATAGGGAAGAGGTTTCAAAGCTTCTGGACACAATTCCTCCAACTGTCTTGCAAGAAGCCATGCTTCATATTCAGTTAGGTTTTACAGTTCCAACTGTTACACCATCATTCATAAGGAGAATGAAGATGGATATTTCTTTCACCATCATTCAGATTGAGAAGTGGATGTAATAGAGATAGTTTTGTCAAAAATTAAGCTCCTAAGAGTTTCAGTTGGAAATGGATGTGCTCTATGGATGAGAAAATTTATAGAGGAGAAGTTATCAAAGAGCTTCATTTTCTTGCAGGAAAATTGGCATGGTATCGTAACCCAAGATATTATGTCATTACTGGCACGTGTGGGCCTTATTTTTAAGATATCTAGGAAATTTCCAACCATAGAAGTCAATAAAAAGTTCCCTAACTTGGGATTATCAAATATAGAATCTAGGGAACTGCATAAGGATACAGTGCAGGAAGTCCATGAACTTGTTTTGCATTATTGCGTGCAAAATAATATGCCAAATTCATTGGACATATACCTGGATCATCACTCATGGCTGCTGACAGTATATCTATGTTTTTGATGCGACCATTTGTGGTAAGTTGATCCTATTTTACTGTATTTTATTGCTGTGCTATAGCATAATTATGTCAGATAGTTTGTATACCAATCCTGAGATAGTCATTCTTATCCAGTTATTTATATTTTATGTCTTCCCTGGATTCACCTCCTCTGCTTTCTTGGCTATTTTTATATTTCCATATGTTTGATAATCTTTTTGTATAAAATTTTCAATAGCATTTCACAATTTCTGTGTTCTTTTCCCTTTTTCAACCTGTATGGGTGTTTATCTATGGGGTTGATGCAACACCTAACATTAAGTAATGATATATATACACGACTGGGTAATTAGCTGGGTAATTTGTTAAATATGTTACCTGAAAGGTAACACTAGTTTTTTTGTTGAATAATACATCTTATATTCACATAAATATATTTACAAACAAAAGTGAAGGGCGTAGAAGGGTATATATAATTCCTATCAGAACCTCTTCCTCAAGTTAGCTAAAATAGAAAGAAAGTTAGAGTATAGATAAGGAGCTATATTTATGGCTTCCTTGATCAAGAAGACTCCCTTAGCCAATAGACTACAGTTGGTGATCTACCTCATCTTTCCATAAATCAACAAAATAATACATAATACTTATCTCTTGATCAAACACATACTTGTACCTGAGCTTCCATATCTCAAGGGCTTTCCCAAGGAAGAAATCCCACACAAGGGCTTGCCGATCCCCCAAAACATCTCCAATGCCGCTTTTTTTTTTAACAACCTAGGATGCTAATCCTCAATGTAACTCCAACAATGCATGCTAAACTGACAACTGTATAAAACATGCCTGGCCATTTTTTATCGTTGACACACATTGGACATAGACCATTTGAAAGACTAGTCTTTTCCAACTTGGCCTTATATGGAATCCCCTAGTAGATAACCAATCAAGCAAAAACATGTGGCTTATATAAAAGCCACACCAACCAAATACTGTGTAAATTATGAACACACCATACCTCAATATTTGAAAATCTCACCTTGCATTAAGCATTAAGGATAGGGTGTGCCTCTGATGAAGAGATGGATAGACTCGACAGAGACAACAATAATCATACTGAATGGATATTTTATGAAAACTCCATTCTTAATCCCAATAAAAAGGAACATGCATCTTGATATCCATGATTGCAGGACAATCAAAGGTCAGTAGCCCAAAGTCTAGAGCAAGGGATCGCCATTGTCTCCACGACCAGAGCCTAGGGCCCTATAAATCATTCCAATAGAAGATACCTTTCTGAAGTAAACTTGACAATATACAATATACAATGACCATCTAACCCAACACAAATGTTGGGTACAAGAGAGTTGTGTAGTAATGGGATAGGATGTAGTGTATAATGAATGTTTTTGGATAAGTTACTAGTAAACTTAGATACGGGATGGGGACTCCACTTTTTGAAACAAGGTACTTGGGTAAGTCGGGGGTACTATATATAGGAGTAACCTACTTACCCGACCATTTGCATCGATCGGACGACCGGCAATGTCGAATGTGATCGCTCACGCGAGCCAGGTCGTCCGATCAGTGCAAATGGTCGGTTAAGTAGTGAAATCCCTATATATATATATATATATATATATATATATATATTATAAAAAACATGTCACAGTCACATCATACATGTATATTTCAGATTTCTTCATAAATTATGAATCATGATTCATAATTATAAATTCAATGATTCATTGAACAATGAAGATTCACATTGAAAATTTGAAACATAAAATTTAATAAATCATAGACTCGGTAAATATCAATTGGAAGACTAGAATTTATAAAAATTCAAATTTCCTAAATCATTGTACCATGAACCTGTAACAAACTATCAAACTCAGACCTGACGGTACACTTGAAATCTTATTTTAA
Source organism: Pseudotsuga menziesii (assembly GCA_001517045.1). NCBI lineage: Eukaryota > Viridiplantae > Streptophyta > Pinopsida > Pinales > Pinaceae > Pseudotsuga > Pseudotsuga menziesii. The sequence continues at coordinate 70,611 of LPNX011053575.1, forward strand.
ACACCTATTTGTACTGCTTTTACAGGTAATACAAATTTGCAAATTTCCAAATATATTCCTTGGTTTATGTGAGTGTATTTCTCAGTAATAAATACATATGCATATATTTCAACTTAGAATTGTTTTCTCAGGTCAATATTGCATTTTCTAAACACATCCATGTTGCTTACAGTAAATATTTGTTCATGTTTCCAGAAAGCAACAGTTCTTAGAATTAATGTCCTCTTGTAGTTTTCATTTTTTTTTAATATTGATCAATTCTTTAGCTATCGTGACTTCCATTTTCATTGATCATTTTTGAAATTGGAAAACTTCTATTTTTCACACATAATTAATATATATATATATATATATTTTCTTTTCAAAACTATGCCACCTCAATTAATTTATTCTCTTCTATCTACAAACTTTCTTGTTTGAGAATCTTTCTTTTACATTCATCCAAGATTGGATAAAGTGCTAATTATTATCGCTCAGAAATACCTTTGAACCAAATATACCAAAGGTGTCATAGGTATTAGGGATTAGGTATGTGTTACTATTTAAACTTCTTCTCACTTCTGAATTGGTGCTTGCCAATTTGAGGGGGGTCCCTAGATGATTTAAGACTTCAACCTTAATTTCATGGAGGGAAATTGTACCTCAAATTTGCAATAAAATAATCAAAATATGCACTTTCTTCTTCAAATCGGTAGTATAAACTTCTGATTTATGATTAAATATGTTTAAAAGACAAAAAAATTGTAAATATGTGATAATCTTCCCCTGCTTCTATAATGAAAGTTACATAACAAAAACAAAATTGACCAAAAGAACAGCCTAAAATCAACGTTTTATTGCTTATATAAAATATACCCCTTATAAATCTACAACTAAGTTTTAAAACCAACAATGATATTATATCAAAATTCCCTTGAAACCACTTGAAAATACACTGTTTTTTATGATGGGTGTCTTTTCCTTGGAATGCTAGAGTGAAATGAAAAAAAAAATTGCAAAGAAAAAGATAATATTTGAATCTCACAAGTTCAAGAACTTAAAAACTAGAACTTTGAACATGTAAGAGCTATGATAGATAGGATTCTTACACATGTATTGTCATATTTTTTTTCCAAAATATGTCAATTTAGTCCTCATTACGAAGTTTCAAACAAATAGGTTACAATTAAACACAGTCAAAGGTTTTGCTTTTAGGATACATTGATTTTTATACCATGGCTGATGGATTTTCCTTCGCATTTTCTGCTTATGCTTTATACTCTTTTATTTGACTTTTCCTTTATGGGTGGAATAATCAAATATGAACATGCCTTTCTGATAGTGAATCTTATACTTTGGAATTTGTTACTTGATGCAACATTTGTGTCTCATCCACCCTCATTGTATGTTGTTTGGCTTCAAATTTTGTTTGTATGTTTTTTTCATGTGTATCCTCACTATTTTACTCTTCAAGTATACTGTTGATTTGTTCTAACTATTTGGTTTAAGAATTTGAGTTTGACAAGAGCATTTTCTAGATGACCATGCACAATACTTTGATAGTGTTTAGAATGCTTACACCCCTAGAAGATGTTCTTGACCGTGTCTAGTTTTCTATGTCAAGGGCATTTTTCATCCTTAAAACTAATTCAAGCTAATCTTGATTTTGTAGGGTGCCTTTGTGCATAGGGATGACAAGGTGCACAAGGATGAAATTCATTCAAAGGAGAGATTAATGGTCCATCTTCATGTATTGTCACAAATTCCTAAGAGCTAGAATAAGCCATAAGATAATGATACTCAAGCTAGTCAGTTTGCATGAGCTCTAAAGAAGGTTATATTCTCCCGCTGTTTAATTAATAGATTTTTTCATTTGAATTTGCATTTGGAAATTCATTGTCAAAATTATCTTGAACTGGAATATTTAGTTAATACACTCGATTTCCTATTCTCCTGCATGTACATGAGCATGCACATATGGGGTCATGTTTACTATCACAGTCACAGTCATGTCCATGCCAACATCGGGTAGCCTCCAAGTCTGTTTGAATTCCGCAACTTATTATAGAAATAAAATAAAACCAGGTGGTTTAAAATAATGTTATGGTCATGGAGGTTCCTTTCCTTGTATGGTCTATTTTCATTCCATAAAATTATTGTGAGTTGAGCTTGAACGTTTTCAACCCTCGCGGCTAAGCTAAAACCGAGTCATATTGGTTGGAATATTCATGTGCTAGTGGAAGACCAAGGTAATTAGCTTTATAATTAATGTGGTTAAGTTCTCAAATGGAAATGGGTGGGTGAGTGGAATCCACCTAAGTCTCTCAGCAATGGATTCCATACTTGTTGTGTTGATGATGATCATGCATGCATGGAATGGCATGATATGTTGCAGGTGACTATAGGAAAGGATGTAAACTCATATAGTATAGCTTATACATTTGCATGGCTTGTACCCTCAAAGGATAGGACATGACACAAGATTTGATACCCTACATCAAAACATTTGGATCAACAGGAAGGTTAGCCAATTATTTAGTTTAAATGGTTTTAAATTTGAGCATCTTTTGCAATGGCTTACAAATACAGTGAGGCTGAGAATAATATTATACTGCAACTATAGTGAATCCGATTAGAAGTTTATTTATTTTTCGACATGATTTATGTTAGTTTGTGGTAAAAAATATATTTTTGTATAAAAATAAAATAAAAAAATTCAAAAAAGTTTGCTTTGTAGGTCAATTGTACTCTTTGAAATATGCCCTTCAACATGTAACCTTGGATTCATTTAGCTCCCCAAAATATTTGGATATTATGAATAAAATCAAATAGAGGGCCTTTTAGCTCGAGCTAAAACTTTTCCCTAGGAATAGTTTTCCATCGTCTTCTAATCAAAGGCTATTTCTGAAGTACTTCAACAAATTATGGTGATTGGTGGTTAAGGGAAAGAAACATAGGGTAAGGAATTTAATTTCTGGATTTAGAAGAAGCAACCTCTCACTTCAGCATTCATGTTCCTAAGCACACATTGGATTCCATTCAAGTCAGTTTCAACTACTTCTACATGACCTCCACCTTTGATTTCTATTAAAAAAGTCGGCAAATTTCCCACTTTCACTTGGAAATCCTTTGGCATTCTTGTTTCCACTATCAAGGATTTGGATTAACACCATTGCTTGCTGCCTTTGAGGGTTCCATTCATCTTATATGAGAAACATTTTTGGAAGAGTAGGTACTATTTTTGGAGGTGGGTGTGTAAATATGGTTGTGCTCACTTTAAAATGTTATAGCCACGCTTGGATTCATGCTAAAGTGAGTGGCTGAGCCACTGTCACTAAATGCACTTCCTTTTAATTATCAAGTGTTATGACCTTCATGTCTCTAACTAACCATCCAAAGAATTTGCTTGATATGAAACAAATTTACCAAAGAGATCTCCAATATTTGGCAGCTGAATAGTAACTTCCCAAGCTTAGCACATGTTTTCATTGCTTTCACCACAAGGTTTTCATCTTTCTCCATCAATTATTCCTGTAATTATTTAATTGGCTGATTTTCAATCTCTTGTTGACTAGGAAAAACATGAGTTTGTTTAAATTCCCTAAACATGATTGACACTATGTTATAGCTGATTTTACCACTCTAGGTGAATCACACTTGTATGGCCTTCCTTTTAGTTTTTCATCACATTAAGCTAGCATTATGATCTTAGGATCTTTTCACAAAGAGAATAACAAGCACAACAATAAAACATAAGCACATCACAAGAGACAAGAGACACAAAGAGATTTTCTTCGGGGAAACCATAAAGGAGAAAACCCCGCAACTTCCTCTAAGATAGAATCAGCACCAAAACAGTAAGAGATCTCCCAATAGCAGTAGTCTTCTAGTCCCAGTATATTTCCTTCTTCACAAGTGCACCACACTTAAGAGAGTGAATGATGTATTTCACAAGTGATAAATAGAGAGACTCTCACTCTCTATTTATATTCATTCGTTCACTTGAATTGCATTTTCACACGTAGGCTCAACCTAACAATTACTACTTGAGCCTACACCTTAATTAGTGTATAATAAATCAAGTGCCCCGAAACTATGGGGACTTACCTAATGACTTGATATGACTTGATTACATTATTAATCCTCCCAATCAGAACATCGGGGCATGACCACATGACTCAAATA